>CAUYSK010115896.1:0-44080 GCA_963575035.1 Avahi laniger
GAGTTGGTCAGGAAAAGGGAATTGAATTACATACAATATCTAGGAACCAATCTCAGCACACAATGTATGCTATATTATATCTTAGTTTCCGAGTCATTTCTCAACTGTTTCTATTAAGCAACTTTGCAGAACATGTAAAAATTAAAAAAAAATTCCTTTTTATTCTAAACCTAATTTATATAATGTTTTAATTTAAAAATCATATTTACTTGTGCTGGTACAACTAGAAATTCATATGCAAAAAAGTTCATTTAGACACAGATCTCATACCTTTCAAAAAAATTAACTCAAAATGGATCACAGACCTAAATGTAAAATACAAAACTACAAAACTTCTAGAAAAGAAAAAAAAAGTATAAAATCTAGGTGGCCTTGGTGACGAGTTTTCAAATTCAACACCAAAAGCCTATTCACGAAATTGAAAAGTTGGCATCTGTTCTGACAAAGACACTGTTAATAAAAAGACAAGTCAGGCTGGGAGAAAATATTTGCAAAACACATATATGATAAAGTGTTTATATACAAAATATATAAAGAACTCTTAAAACTGAATAATAATGAAAACAGGGGCTGGGCACAGTGGTTCATGCCTGTAATCCTAGCACTCTGGAAGTCCAAGGCAGGAGGATTGCTTGAGGTCAGGAGTTTCAGACTAACCAGAGGAGCATGGCGAGACCCTGTCGCTACCAAAAATAGAAAAAATTAGCTGGGCATGGCGGTGCATGCGTGTAGTTCTAGCTATTCCCGAGGCTCAGGCAGGAGGATTGCAAGAGTCCAGGAGCTTGAGGCTGAAGTGAGCTATGATGATGACGATGCACTCTCACCCAGCGACAGAGCAAGACTCTGTCTCAAAAAAAAGAAAAAAGAAGAAGAGAGAAAGTAAAAAAAGAAAAAAAGAACGACTCCATTAAAAAGTGGGCAAAAGATCTGAATAGATATCTCACCACAGAAGACATACAAATGGAAAGGAGTGCATGAAGAGATGTTAACATATGTCATTAGGAAACAACAAATTAAAGCAACACTGAACCATTACTATGCACCTATTAGAATGAATAAAATAAAAAAACTGACAAAAGTCAAATGCTAGCAAGGATGTGGAACAAAAGGAACCCACACTCATTGCTAGTGAGAATGCAATGGTACAGCCACTTTAGAAAATAATTTGTCAATTTCTTACACAGCTAACCACAATGTTACCATATGATCAGCAATCATACTCCTGGGTATTTACCCAACTGATTTGAAAACGTACGCCTACCCCAAAACCTGCACATGAATGTTCATACCTGCTTTACTCATAATTGCCAAAAACTGAAAGCAACCAAGATATCCTTCAATAGATGAATAAACAAACTGTGATATATCCACATAAAGTAATATTGTCAAGCTATAAAAAAAATGAACTATTAAACCACAAGAAGACATGGGTGACCTTTAAGTACATACTGATAAGTGAAAGCAGTCTGGCAAGGCTGTATGATTCTAATTATTTGACATCTGGGAAAGGGAAAACCATAGAGACAGTAAAAAGATTAGTGGTTGTCAGGGAGAAGGGCTGTAGGGGGTGGCAGGTGAAGCACAGGGGATCTTTAATGTGAATTATTATGCATGATACTGTGATACTGTAATGACAGACACATCAACTTAGGCATTTGTCAAAACCCATAGAACTTCACAGGACAAACAGTGAACTGTAATGTATGCAAATAAAGACAATCATTTAGATGATCAAGAAATCCCAAGATGGAATACAGTTTGTAACAAAAGGATCTAACTGTATTATAAATGCACATAACAATCTCACTAAAACAGATAGGAGGAAAAGTGCTTAGCTAGCTAACTTTAGAAATGAGACTGTGAAACTAAAAGCAAAAAGAATTGCATATAAGCACTGTACTCTAGATGATAAAGTTGTTTCCCATGAAGCATAAGTTAACAATTCCAAAACCGCTATACATGTATAATGGAAATGAATAATTAAGCAAATGTATGGTAGATGGTGGGAGCCAGGTTTCTTTTCAGAGTTGCCTTGAGTTTACAGATAAACAAGGGGAGAGGGGTAGAATAATATATATGGTAATGAATCAGGGTTAGAGACATCAGTATGAATTCATATTTAGCTCAATAAGGATATACATGGTTACACAGAAATATGCATACACACATATAAATATGTATCAATATGTTCATATACATGGGTTTGTATACACACGTGGGCTTCCCACTTTGTCATACGGCAGAGCCTAGAAACAATAACATCCCAGTAGCAACAATCACACCTAGTGCCCAGATCTTGGTTTCTAATATAATTTCCCAACAAAGGGAACCAGAATCCTTGGAGAAATGGCTGATTCTATGACTCAGACAGAATATATACAAAATGAGCCTGGAGCATCTTATAGTGCCAGAAAGTAAAGAAATCCTTTAATTAATTAATTAAAAAGCCGTCACATTGATGGTGGCATATCAAAGGGACACGGGATTCAAGCTGGAATAATTTGAAGGGCAAAATTAAGTAGCACTGGATTATGATTCAAAGTATAAAATATATATCCACAAGTCCAGATAAAAATAAGTAAATTATTGAGTAAATAAATGACTTCCTTCTAAGAGTACAAAATGGAAAAGAGGAAGACAGGTGAAAAAACCCGATAAACACAACTTCTGCCAGGAGATGAAGATGAGTATCAACAGTGATAAATCATGTTGACAGTGTGTATGTACCCTTGATATGATGTGATGAAAATGACACCTTACCTCTGTGATCTTCCTATCAAAAACCTATCACAGTCTAACCACTAAAAAAAAAATTAGACAAAATCCAGTGGCAGGCCATTCTACAAAATACCTAAGCAGTACCCCTCAAAATTGTCATCACCAAAAACAAGGAAAGTCTAATGAGCTTTCATAGACAAAAGGAACCTAAGGAGACATGATAACTAAATGTAATGTGGTATCCTGGGTAATAAGATCCTGGAACAGAAAAAGGGCATTAGATAAAAACTAAGGAAATTGAAATAAACTTATTATTAAACTATTATTATTATTAAACTATTAACTTTAATATACCAACACCTGTTCATTAATTGTAACAAATACTAATATAAGATGTTAATAAGGAGGGAGGCTGGTACCATGGGGGTATATGGAAAGTCATTGTACTTTTTCTTTCAGTAAATCTAAAACTATTCTATGCAGTCTATTTTTTAAAATTCCATTTAGGAATGTATCTAGAAAATTCTAAAGAGGTTGTAGTAAAGCACTGAAGATCCTCACACTTTCCTGTATATATTCAACTTAAAATGTGTGTAACTATTCCATTACAGACTTTTTCTTAAGAAAATATTTTCAATCACTAACAGCTGCAAACAATTTCATGCAATAATTCCCAGCAGGGACGTACTATAGCCAGAGTACTTTAACTAAAGTTCCACTTTTTCCACTTACATACCTCTACAATGTCTAAAAGTTAAACTTGTGTTGTGTTGTGATGATCCAAATCACTACCAAATATGTTTAATACAACTCAGAAAAGCTAAACTAAATTTTATATAAATCAAATCAGTGCTAAAATACTCATCCAATAGAATTTCAAGCATCTATAGAGAGAACTTTTTAAAAAGCTATCATCGCCTATTCTGGATACTATGTTTTCTTATACAAACCATGGTTCAGCTGAGCTGCTGCAGAATTAAAATAGATAAAGAAAAGAGGAGAGTCAGGGGAAAGAAGCAACAGCAGTGGGGAAAAGGGTGTGTAGCAGTGTAAGAAAAGGACTAGCATTTTAAATGTAACAAAAACATTGAAAGCAAAAAGTAGCAAGCCTATGTCTTGGCACAGAAAAAGATTGATATATTTGAAAAGAATCAGTATAGATAAAAACTCGAAAGCAGGAAAAAGCTAGAAATAAAAACAAGATAAAACCTTTACATTTGATCTCAAAGTGTTCAAAATTAGATATTAGGTTCCTGATAGGAAAAAAAGAAACATCACCCTAAGTACACTTTAACTTAAAGTATTCCTCATTATTAATAAAAGGCTGAAACTTACTATATAATGATATTCAATGATATTGGAAAGTGGAAAAAAATTATAAAGAGAATGCACAAAATATTGTGAACAGTGGTTATCTCAGAATAATGGAATTAAAGGCAAGTTTCATTTTTTCTTTTTTCCTGCTATGAAGTGAATGACTTGTGGAATCCTACAAAGCCTTAATCTGTGTATTCTACACAAAAGGCATTCTATAAATACAATTACGTTTGTGATTCATTCCTCTCTACCCTTTAAGTGTCAAGTTTGTAAAGAGTTTTAACTTTCAAATTTTAAATATGAACCCATGACCAAAAATTTTCCACACCAGCAACTTAAGAACTACAGCAAAATGCCCAGAAAACTCCAATCTCAAATAAAAAATCTATATACTAGGTGAGAGAGGATGACACTGACTTTAATTTCAATAGACTCACTACCACGTGATCCGCATTAATAGCACACACTTTGCAGAACCCAAGGAGCTTAGAAGAATGGTATCTTTTCAATGAAAATAAACTAGAAGCAATACTCAACACAGTTACTTTGAGGGTTTTTTTTTAATACAAAGAAGTCTTTCCGGAATCCTAACTCTACTATCTTCCAAAAATGACAAAGCCAAAAATCAAATTATTCACACACACATATGAAGCCAAGTTTTATCTGAACTCATCCTATTACCTGTTTTACCTATGTCCCCTTATTATCTGAGGCCAGAACTGAAATCTTCAAAATACAAGCAATAATACATTTCTCTGAAACATATTTTGTAATGGAGGATTCCAGTTCCTCATGCTTTGCCGCTCTAGCTGTCTATGGATTTCAAATCCTAATACCACCGCGTCCTGCCCCCAGCGAGATTCCGACAGTACCACGAGTACTACAGGAAAAGAAGGATTTGACACTGCATGAGAACAATCGGTGCAAAGATTCTGCATACAGGTAGTTCTTGAAAGGGAAGTAAAAAGACTGAGAGCATCCGAGGGAGAGCAGGGACTACTCGAATGGGGAAACCCACCCCAAACACATCAACTGACGACAGGAGAAAGGCCGTCTCCCCAAAAGTAAGATGGTGAGTAAAGTGGAGCCAGCAAGGAAAGGAAAGTCAACAGCAATTAGGGATTGACAACTGTTCAAAAACAATGAGCTGTATCTTCATTTGAGTGGGTATACGATGGTGGGAACGTGTCCCAAAGGGTCATTTTGAAAAGAACCCCCCCCCACCGAGGGGTAGGGCGAGCAGCTCTCAAATCCCCAAGTCTGAGATAATAAGCCGTGATCCGGATACTCGGTGTGTAGTCGCCCCTCGGACCACATAAGCGCAGGTGTGCCTGCGGCAGCTCAGGTCACCAGGAACAGCACAGGGACACGGCGCATCTTCTCCGCCCACCCTCCCGGAGCCCGGGCGCGGCGGGCCGGGTCGGCACTGACCCCGCGGCTCGCGGGGACCGAGCGCGCGGAAGCCGGGCAGCGGCGCCCTCGCACACCTGGCTGCCAACACCAGTTGAAAGCAAAGTGAATGAAGGCGGACGCGGCGCCTGGCACCGCTCCGACCCAAACACACAAAGGAGGGTTTTTAAAATAAAGGAAGAGCCGAAGCCGCCGGAGCCCCAGACGGGCGCCTTTCCCCGAGGGCTCTTACCTCGGACCCGCCCTCGGGGCCGCGGCTTTCCCCTGAGGCGCCGAGAGCCCGGGCGAGGTGGGAGGCGGCCGGGAGAGAGCCGTCAGCCAGAACCGCGCCCTCCGGATCCTCCGCGAGCCGTGCGGCCGCCCCCGGCGCCCAGCTGAAGAGAAGCGACCTCCCGGGCGAGCACAGCGCCGGCCTCGCGCCGGGCGACACCGCCTCGCTCGCCGCCGCCTGTGAAGTCTGGAGCCGCCCGCCCGCCCGCTCGCGGCCAACGCCAGGCGCGCGCCGCGCATGCCCAGTGCCCGCGCCGCGCGGCCGGGAGCGGGCTCCGCGCTCCGGGTCTTGCCGGCAGCCGGGCCGCGGAGGCTCCGAAGGACTCCAGCGCTGCGGGCGACGCGGCCGGCCAGTCCCGGTGGGCGGGAGAGGGGCCGGAGGATGGGAGGCCGGGCGCGGCGCCAAGTTATCAAGGCCGCGATCAAAGTCGGACCGAGGTTCCGAGCTGCTGACGGGTTTCCAGAAGTGCCCTAGCGAGACGGACTGGCAGCCAGAAGGCGCGGGAAGGGGGCTGAGCGTGTGGAGAGGCTCGTCCCCGGACAGGGCCGCCGCGCCCGGCGGAGGGAGCGCTCGGGTTACCACGCCCCGGGTCCGGCGCCCCGCTCGCGGCTACCGTGCTAGGGCAGTAAACCTGCCGCACCTGGGACCAGCCAGCTTCGTCCCTTCTCTGACCCTCTGACCTATTTCCCCCCGTTTGTGGCTTTCCCCTTTTCGTCTCCCCAGCCCATCGGGTAACTGGTGGTACCCAAGGGCTTCCAGTGGGTCCCTGGGAGTCTCCGAGCTGCCGGTCCTTAGCTGCAGCCAGCAAGCCCAGACCCGCCTCGCGCGGCTGCCTGGGATCCCATTTTGCTCTTGCCAAAAGCCATGGTTCGAAGTAGTGGAGGCTTCTTTCACTTAGTGCCTCTCGTACCTTAACCAACACTCACGATCTCCTCCTTGAGTAGCTCACAGAACCACTAAATGACAAGTCCATCTTCTCATGAACATTTTATTTTCTTACTCTTAAAACACCTCGGTTGTCCTAGCTACTCCGCCCCCCACCCCGCCCTGATGTCCTAACTTCAAAGTCAAGTGACTTCCAGAAGAAAGACTGTAATTAAACTTGGTTAAAGTAGACTGGACCTGCTTGCTTTGTGAATCAAGTAAAAGCTGTGCTGTATCAGTGGAGGGAGGGGAGGGGGAATGAGATAACAGGCCAAGATGGAAATTAAAACCATTATTCTAAAAGTTGGAATAGATCTCAAGTCTTAAGTCCAGTCCCCTACCTTAAGGGGGAATCCTCTCTCCAAAATTTCCACCAGACCACCATACACGTCGACATTTCCAATGTTGTAAATCTCTATTTTTATCAGTATTATGTATAACCACGATTATTTGTTGAATATTTACCTATGCCAGGAACTAAGCAATTTACAAACATTGTTTCTAACCCTTTTTAAAATGAAATAGGCTTTGTTATACTATTTAGCACATTAGGAAAATGAAGGTCAGAAGTTTCCTTCTTTTTGCCAAAGCCAGTACTGACACCAGAATTAAAATCCAGGTCTGCCTAACTCCAAAGACTGTATCATTTGATTTATGAATATCAAATTAGCTAACCTTATCTTATACCACTGGTCCTGGTTCTGCCCCTAGGAATCACACAAAATTGAGCACCTTTTTTATAGACATTGCAAGCCTTGAAATAGGTGAGGCAAACTCTTAAGTAATCACTAGGAGATCTTCCAATACTTTCTTCTTCTTCAGAATTTCTTTTTTTTTCAGTATTCCTCAAATAACATAATGAACCCTTATTATGACACTTCAGGAATGTGCTTTGATTTCTTTTTATTCTCTTCCCTAAATTGTGCACTCAGAGCAGAATGCGACGATTCAAACACAGTGGGCCAAGAACTGAGTCCCAGAATGATCAGCAGGCCCTTCGATTCAAGCATCCTCTTCTAGTAAGGCATCTCAAACCTGTGTTAGGTGTTTCTTTTAGCAAACACACTGCTTAGAGTCAAATAAAATGCCCCAGTCTATTTCATATGGACTAGAATTAAATTATATCTTCCACCTTACATTGTCTATACTTTCATAATTCTATATGTCTAAGCCTTAATTTTTTTCTTTTATCCTTCTTAAACTTCACCTTGTCTGTTTTAGGACATAATTTCAGATAAAGGAATATTATAACGTCTGTAAGTGTAATGAATATTCCTTCTTCATCTCCATTTAAGTCAAATAAAAAACAGTAAGACAACAGGTTTTAAAAAGAGCCTTGTAGCCTGTAATATTGTGAAATATGTATTTGGTATTTGTCCCATTTCCAGACATATAGCTCTTAAAATCCTTGGAATCTCCAAAATGATGAATGTCTTTTTATATGTTAATGAGTTGACTCATGACTAGCGGTTCCTGGACAGCTTCAGGATCTGGGCTGATCTTAGGAAAGACCTAGGCATGATTAGAGGGTTGGGAGTTTCAGCGCCAACCACCAACCTCAAGGGAAGTGAGAGGGGTTGAATATTAAGTTGATCACCAATGGCCAGTGATTTAATCAATCATGCCTATGTATTATAATGAAGCTTCCGTAAAAACCCAAGAGGATCAAGTTCTCATGGGCTTTAGGATAGTGGAACATGAATAGCCAAACACTTGGAGATTGGGGAGGGGGGAGGCTGGTGCTCCTGGAGAGGGCCTGAAAGCTCCACATCCCTTCTCCCATACTTCTCCCTACACATCTCTTCCTCTGTATTCTTTATAATATCCTTTATAATAAATTGCTAAATGTATTTCCCTGAGTTCTGTAAGCTGCTTTAGCAAATTAACTCAAAAATGGATCACGAGAACCCCAATTTCTAGTTGGTAAATCAGAAGCACAGGTGAAACAACCTGAATTGGGAGTAGTCTTGTGGGACTGAGCCCTCAACCTGTGGAATCTGTCACTAGCTCCGCTTAGAAAGTGTCAGAAATGAATTGAATTAGAGGACATCCAACAGGTGTCTGCTGCAGAATAGATTGGTTACTGGTGAGGAGAAATCCCCACACACTTCCTGGTGATCGGAGGTCACAGAAGTTTTCCTTGTTTGTTGAATAAGAGGATAGAAAAAACACTTTGGTTTGGTTTTTTCCCTATATGTTCAGATAGCCCACCACCAAAAATGATTTTCAAGAAAACAATTATTAGCCAACACTTTCCAAGCACTTTAGTTGATGTAACCATACCATAACCAACATAAATTTCATGAAGATTTTGTAAATGCTTTGCTGAAACAAAATTCACTTGTCTCTAACATTTCGAAATCTACTAGTCCAAGTAACTCTCCAAAAAAAAAAAAAGTGAAACTAGTTAAACAAGATGTTTTCAGATTAACTCATTCTGGTATCAGTGATCCAGCTACCTTTCTTAAGTGCCTAAAACCATTGCTAATAATCTGGTTTATACTTTTGCTAAGAATTGATGTTGAACTTACTGTTTATAGTGTCATCTTATACAAGTTTTGCCTTTTTGAAAATCTCATTTATCAACGTTGGCATGCAGTATGAAAATGATGTAGAACAGAATGGAGGTAGATACATGGAATGAATGGGAAATCCAAAATGTGGAGTGAAGTAGGCAAAACTTGAAGACCAAAGTTTACAGTTGGGTGTAAAAGCTGGCTATAGAAAATGTGCAGAAATTATAATGACCGAATTTTATCTGGGGAATAGAGCTATATCTAAAGTACTCAATAGTCAGATGAATTCTTCCAACATCCCTCTCCACTCCCACCCCCAATCCACTGTATAAATATCATTTAGGGACCGCTGTGTATATCTCTGTAGACTCAGTCTTAAAGCCATATAATGTAAAACGTATCTGTGGATAAATCTAGAAAAAGTATATTGTAGTTTAGAATATTGTTATTTTCATGCTGCAATCTAAATCTTTTAAGTATAGCTTGGTAGACAAGTAATTTCACTTTGGCTACCACCATCACTATGATTTCACATTGTTGAAAGAACAGGCCAAATTGCTTGGATTATTACATTTGCTTTCACTTTAGGAGGTGCTTGGACTTGCTTCTTACTTTGTAATTGATGTTTACATTTCTTATTCATTGCGGTTCTTTACACCCATTTGTATTAACAAACTCAACTTTGTTTAGCTTTCGAATGTGAACATACTTTATTACATACTATATAAGTAGAAATATGTGAAAATTTTGAAGCATAATAGGAAGTGAAGTATTTATACAAAGATTTTTTTTCCAGGTGTAACCTCTTTTTCACCTACAAGAAACTTTATTAGTCAAAAATAAATTAATACACAACACTTCTTACTCATGGGTGAAATCTTTTGCTTTTCCATCTTTTATTAATAATCAAGAATTACCTTTCCACAAAGGGAGGGAAAATTCAACAAGTGTTACTTGAATAAAAAGCACCTTTTAAAAAGAAGAACTTGAATCTTTCAAAGAATTTGATGAGTTCGAAATGGTCATTCATTTAACAAATACTTTTGGAGTCAACTGATAATTATAATTTGAAATAATAATTTACTTGAGTCCAGTATTATAGCTAAGACAAGAGGACAAATCAAGGGAGACCAATGAAAGAAGGAAAAAGAAGGAAAAAAGGCCAAATGAGATGCATAGAAAAATTAATGAAAATCTAAGGAAAAAAGAGGAAACAAAATAAAAAATAGAGGACATTGAGAGGTCCTTCAGGCAAGAAGTTCTTCATCTTATACACTGTATGTATACTTATCCATGGTTAACGTGTATGTTTATTTAAGCTTCTCACAGAAAGGTGAATTAGATCATCTGAAAAGTTCTCCAGCTACAAAACAACTAGATCCGGCATAAAGTATACTTTGATATGAATAGTTGGTCTCTCAGGAAATGAAGGGCATCTCTCAGGGTCCAAAACAAAAACAGGATAAAACAAATTCACTTAAACAGGTGAACTGGACAGTAATCTTTTAAATAAGACTTAAACCAGCTGCAAGGTGAGGAAGCTAATCTTTAAATCCCTTATGTTAGCTGACTACGCTGCAGGGAAGTCACAGTGGTCTCAGGTCCTGGAGGCCGTGAGCTCTGGAGAGAGACACACGAATCCTCTTGGGAGAAAAATAACTTCAAGTAAGTGCCTCAGAATTTCCCATAATATAACATCACCAAATAGGCATTCATAATCAAAGATCATAAGATATATAAGAAAATTAATCACCATGAGTGTCAGTAGAATAAACAGACATAATTAGATGTATGAGGCAAAAACTAATTATCTATGATCTAGCTGCTTAAAGAAATTTTAAAATAGAATTATAAATATACAACTATCTAAAATGACTAGGGATACATGAAAAAGAACCCACCAGAACTTTCAGAAAGGAAAAATATAACTGTTGAAATTTGAAACTCCATTGATGAGTTAAAGAGTGAATTGCTCACAACTGAAAAGAACAACGTAAGCCAGATACAAAGAAATTATCCAGACTGCAGCACAGAGGGGGAAAAAAGAGATGAAAACTAGCAAAGATTAAGAGATATGGAAAATAGAATGTGAAGATATAACATACATCTAATCAGAACCACGGAATGAGCGACTAGAAAATATGGAGTAGAGGAAAGAGGTGAAGAGACAATAGCTGATAATGTTTCAAGATTAAATAAGACATGAATCTGCAAGAAGAGGCAGTACTGGTATATACATGTCTCAAATAGGATATCCGAAAAGAAAACTAAATAGAAGAAGTAAGTATACATGTAGCAAGTAAGATACATGAAAAGAAAAGCAAACCAATATACGCTACACTGAAACTGCAAACCACTAAAGAAAAAGACGATTGCATGAAGAGATGGGGGAAAAAATGATCTGCAGAGGAAAAACAAGCAGACTGAAGAATTTTTAACAGCAGTAATAGCAGCAAGAAGACAGTGGAATATCTTCAAAATGCTGAATGAAAATAACTGTTAACCTATAATTTTGCATCCGGAAAAATTGTATTTCTGGAACACAAATGAAATTAAGACGTTTTTTAGATAAACAAATGCTGTCCTTTTTGCCACCTTCACTAGATGAACTTCTATTAACAAAACACACTTTGAGGCGAAGGAAAGTGACCTAGTAGGAAATACTGGGATGTAAGAAAAAAATGGTGAGCAAATAAATTGATAAACAATTGGGTTAATCTAAAGAAACCTGGTCTATGTAAAATAATAATAATAAACTATAATAATATGAAATTTGTGGGGTTGAAAAAAGAATGCAATTAAAACACTGGACAATAACATATAAATCAGGAGGAGGAGGGTCAGAGTTAAACTGTTCTGAGGTTCTTGTGTTGTTTTAAAGAGGTTAAGATATTATTTTAAATATCCTTAGAGTAAATATTCACGGTAACATTTCAAGAGAAACTACCCACATGGAACCTACAATGTCTAAATGTTTTACATTTGTTAACTCATTTAAATTCTTACAACAACATTCTAGCAATTTCCATTTTGCAGGTTAAACACACACACACAAACACACATACACATGCCGTAAATCCTGGAGCTAGTATGTGATGAAGTTGGGATTTGAAGTCAAGCTTCCTGGCTCCAGAGAACATGGCTTTGACCACTAAGCTCTACAATCTCTTAAAGATTCTAAAAGAATAGAAACAGGATGTAGAAATTCCAAACCAGTAGAGGGAGGGAAAGGAAATAAGAAATAAACAAATATTGACAATCAGTCTTCCTCTCTGCCCCATTAAAAAAAGGCAAAAAAGAAGAGAAGGATAGAAAAAGGGGCCAAATAGAAAGAAAGTAAAGACTAAAGGGAAAAGCATTCAAATATATAATATAATAATATAAATGGACTAAACTCTCTTCCAGCTAAAAGACAAAGTCAAAATAGTTTTTTAAAACATAGCTATATGTTATTTATAAACATAAGGATATGGATGGAAAGCACAAAATATATCAATTATATAATAATAAACGTGAGGTTGGTGTATCTATATAGAATCACATTCAATGGTTTTCAAGACAAAAAGCATTATTGTGGCTAGAAAGGCTCACCATAAAACAATAAAATCTGAAAGGAGAAATTGATAAATCCACCATCATGGTGATGATATTTCAACACTCTTGATAAGTTATTGATACCTCTTTCTATGTATATCTCTCCATACATATATGTGTATGTCATATAGCAATTACAGAATACACATTCTCATCAAACCCGTAAGAAATATTTATACAAATTAACCAGTACACCTTAACACATTTCAAAGAATTTGTGTCATCTAGACAAAGGGTTGATAAACTTTTCTTGCAGAGGGCCAGATAGTAACTACCTTAGCTTTGCAGATCAATGGTCTCTGTTGCAACTATGCCTCTCTGCCACTGTATAGCTCAAATGCAGCCATGGACAATGCATGAGCAAAGGACCATGGCTGCATTGCAGTGAAACTTTATTTAGACACACTGAATTTGAATTTCATATAATTTTCACATGCCTCAAAATATTGCCCTTCTTTTGTGTTTTTCAATCATTTAAAATGTGCCAACCATTCTTAGCTTGCCAGCTATAGAAAAACAGACAACAGACTGGCTTTGACCCACAGGTAGTAGTTTGCTAATCTCTGACTTAGACTCATATCTGTTTACAATGCAATGGAGTTAGAAATCAATGGCAGACTGATTTTTTAAAGATTTCGGTTTATAATTAAATTTTAAATAACTGTACATTTTAGTTTCTAAAAATTCTCTTAAATAGCTGGGATTTATAAACAGATTTGCAAATAATTCATGGATCAAAGAAGAAATCATAATGAAAATTTTAAAATATTTAGAACTCCAAGAAAGAGAAATAAATTTTAGTATATTCAGATAAGGAAATATTCTATAGCAGTGACCGCAAGGAAATAATCACTAAGTTCAGCAGCATAGCTTACTCTCAGAAACATAAAGTTGAGTGAAAAAAGTCACAGAAGATTATATACAAGATACCCGTTTTACAAAGCTCAGAAACAAGCAAAACTAAATGATATGTTATTTAGGAGCACACACATTTGTTAAAAAAAAAACTTGTTTGTAAACAAAGAAGTATTTATCATAAAATTCAGGATAGTGGTTACCTCTGAGGGGCAATCAGGAGGCTAACATAGGTAAATTGCAATAACATTGTATGATGGGTCATAGATGTTCATCTTAATTACTATCCTTGTTCCTGCAAGGGGAAAAATTTGTAGAATTGCATACAGTAGGGAGGACCTTATTGCAGGGGGACATTTATGGCTAGGGAAGGGCTGAAACCGTTGAGACAGAACGACAGAAGAGGGACATGGGAATCGTTGCTCTAATCTGCGGTGAAAGTGATCCAGTCTCTCATTCTCTTATTTACCTGAACTCAGGTCACCAGAATGCCTCATTGCCTATTATCCCTGACCTTTGAATCACTGATGAGCTCTACAGACAAAGCATTCCTTTCTGAACAGGACCACAGATATTCTGTTTCTAATTTTAAATCTGAAAGTTTACTTTTATAACAAGGTTGATTTCCTCCAGAAATTTTAATGCTTCTGTATAACTGAGGAAATTTATTTTTTAAATTTGAGAGCTATTGATCCCTTTACCAGTAACACCTAAATGTTCTTTAAAATGCAAAAGAGACATCATTTGTTTTATCTTTTTGAGATAATGGTGCTGCTTATTCTGTAGAACTGAAAATTCGCCCTTTGAAAACAGCACTTATCTCATTATTTACAGCTTTTTCTAATGAAATCTAGGCTTTTTATTTTCCTACTTGTGTCTAAGCAAAAAAAGCAGATGAGAATCAAAAGGGAAAAAAATAACAATGAGAAAAAGAAAAACTTCAAAAATTCATCCATTTAAAATTATAGTATAGATATTGGCAGGGTCCCGTGGCTCACACCTGTAACCCTAGCACTCTGGGAGCCCAAGGCGGGTGGATTGTTTGAGCTCAGGAGTTCAAGACCAGCCTGAGCAAGAGTGAGACCTCGTCTCTACTAAAAAAAAAATAGAAAGAAATTAGCTGGACAACTAAAAATATACATATATAAAAAAATTAGCTGGGCATGGTGGTGCATGCCTGTAGTCCCAGCAACTCGGGAGGCTGAGGCAGGAGGATCGCTTGAGCCCAGGAGTTTGAGGTTGCTGTGAGCTAGGCTGATGCCATAGCACTCACTCTAGCCCGGGCAACAAAGCGAGACTCTGTCTCAAAAAAATAAAATAAAAATAAAAATAATAAAATAAAATTATAGTATAGATATAAAATGGAATTCTACCTCCCAACTGAAAAGAATGAGGTGGTGATATTAACTATTAACCCAATTGGATAAGACATGTAGTTGTTAAATTGCTGGGGTGGGTAGGGGAGGCAAGTTGCAATTGGACTATGTAGTATGAATTAATTTGTGTAAAAAAGGATAACAGCTAGAGAAATATAGGCCAACATTTTAACAGTATTATTATGAGGGAGAGGGTGAACAGTGTAAATAGGAGTTACTTTTACTATTTCAGTTAATACATTATATTTCTGTAATGTTTGAATTTTAAACCAGGGACCTCTACTATTTTGTAGCATAGAAAATTTAACATAACAATATTTTATTATCTATTGTGAATTTTGCATGTTTCTAAATTCTTTTGATAGAGCTCAGACAGATTTTTGTAAGCTTCCATCTCTAATGTCCAAAGTTGCATTTTTGTATCTGCGGGTTTGCTGAGCTAGAATAACCCTTAGGCTATTGAACAATTCCCCTTGGGTAAGCTCATTGGCATTGCAAACACAGACTCTGTTTCCTTTAGTTGGCACCCAAACTTTCTTCTTCATTGACAGCAGAATCCTCAGGGGGGGAAATCAAACAAAAGAAAACTCCTATTATAAATTTGGGAAGTTTTAAAATGTAAATTCAGATCTGTGAATAGCTATCTCACTGAGATCCACAGTACTCAAGGTAACACCAACAATTTCGAAGATCATTTCCCTGATCGCAGTGCAGAAATCCAAATTTTGGCAAGACAAGAGCAAATATATCCCCCGGATTCCAAGAGTAATTTCATCTTAAGGGACTCAGAAACACACCACACACACACATACACACACGCACGACGCACGTGCACACAGCCAGAGAAAATCTTTAAGGTGTACTATAAACGTTTGTGATCTTCCGAACACACTAAAGGTTTCCCATCTACTTTTTTAAAATGCAAAGCTTTCAAAAAGCATTTTTTACACTTTCTTAGCTTATGAAGCATGGCATTTCTTATTAAACATACTCATCATTATGGGCATTCACGACTATATTATGGAGATACACAGCCCTTTATCCAACACGATTGCAACCAGATTTTTTTTTATTTTGTAAAGGTAATGTGATGTTTATACCAAATATTCATCACATCCCCAATAGGATATGTAATTAACACATCATTTCTGCAGCAAAACATAGGCACACAAATGAGAATGAAGTTCTTAAGTAGCCACACATTAGTTCAAATCAGTTTTGCTGACAAACAAATGCAAGTCAAGTTAGATTTTGCCAGCAAAACGAATTTGAAAAGAAACAAACAAAAACCAAACGACTTTTTAAAAAACATGGGTCTTTTGATTTAACATTGCAGATAAGGCATTGTGCATCTGCAGAGCGGTGTCTAAAGCGGCAGCTCAGTCGTCTGCCCTCAACTTAGAGACCCTACATGGCTGTCATTTAGAGTGTTTAATGCTGGCTTCAAGTCTTTCTGCTTCCTCTGTGCGGTCTGGCATTCTTCCATCCATTTTGCTCTGTGACGTCCTCTGCCACCTTTCCTGCTCTGCTACTTCATTGCTTTTAATCCGCTGTGGCTTAAAAAAAAATAGATAACAAAATTATTATAGTGATGTATACAATTAGTAAATGGGTTTCACATAAAGAGCCCAAAAGTTATTTTATAATAAGATGTATAAATTTTACTCACATTCATGATAACACCTATTTCAGCAATTTAGAGGCCTGTTTGTTTGCTAATGATTCTAATCTGTAGTCTTTTTTTGTTTTGTTGTTTTTAGAGACAGGGTACCACTCTGTTCCCCAGGCCAGAGTCACAGCACAGAGCAAGCTCCAGCTCCTGGACTCAAGCCATTCTCCTTCCTCCTACCTCAGCCTCAGGAGTGGCTGGGACTACAGGTGCGGGCCACCGCACCTGGCTTATTTTTTTATTTTTTATAGAGAAGAAGTCTCGCTATCTTGCCCAGGCTGCTCTTGCACTCCTGGCCTTAAGCAATTCCGCCTTGGCCTCCCAAAGTGCTGAGAATACAGGCATGAGCCACCGCGCCTGGCCTATATTCACAATTTTTGAGATTGTTATCCTTAAAAAAATAACTCCAACTTCCTGCCCTAAAAAAAAAAGGAAAGATTAAAACAATCGATCTCATGGAGACAGAGAGTAGAATGATGGTTACCAGAGGCTGGGAAGGGTAGTAGGAAGCGGGGGATAAAGTAGGGATGGTTAATGGGTGCAAAAATATAGTTAGACAGATAGAACAGAGAATAGTTGATAGCACAACAAAGTGACTATAATCAACAATAAGTTAGGAATTATTGTTGATTCTAAAGAGTAGATAACTAAAAGAGTGGAATTGGAATGCCCCTAACACAAAGAAATGATAAATGTCTGAGGTGATGGATATCCCAGTTACCCTGATTTGATTAGTACACATTTTATACCTGCATCAAAACATCACATGAACCCTATAAATATATACAATTATTATGTACCCATAATAATTAAAAATTTTAAAAAAGAGAGAAATACATCATCTCATTTTATAGATGTCACCTACTTACAGGGACTGACATCTTGTAAAATCATGTTATTCTAATATATGCATATGTGACATTTTGGTCACGTGAAAATAAGCTAAGGTCTAAAGCTTGTTCACTCTTGCACAAAAAAAATTGGTTATGACAATAAATATTAAAATATTTGCAAAATCTTAAAAGTACAACTTTGGGGTGTCATTTCTAAGCAATCACAGCCAATTGCCAATATTTTTCTTCTCTAATCAACTTGCAAGTCCTTCCTAATTCTGTCCACCTATGCATTTATCCTCATTTATTAGGGCTGTCAGTTTGACCTCTGATATGCAGAGTCCTTCAATGGCACTGCCTGCACAGGCCATACTTATCACTGCAACACACAAGAAATCTGAGGAGGAGAAGGTCGTGCCTGGAAATCAACACAGGATTGCCCATGATTCAAGGTTCCAAGAGGGAAGGTGCCAAAGCTGGTAAAACATCAACACTAAGTGATACAAGAGAGAGGTGGTGAAAGCCCTAGGCTAGAAGAGTACTGGGAGCAGTGGGAACCCAGAAACCCAACCAGGTGACTCAAGCGTAAGAAAGCATCTGAAGGGACTCTGACTCAGCCATTCAGCAAAGATCCAAGCACCTGCCAAGCACAGGCCCCGGGGATACAAAAAAAAAAAAAAGGTACAAAATGATCTCCACCCTTGAGCACTTACAGTGGTAGCAATTAGACAGACATAAACCAATAATGACAAGCATATACGTACTGTATCCTAACAGAACGATTTAATACCAGGCACTGTCTGAGCACAGGGAAATGAGTGCCCAATTCTGCTGTGTGAAATCAGAAGTGGCATCACCAAGACCAGTTCTGCTGCCTTTCATTGCATGTCTTCCAACTTCCGTGCTGTTCCTCAAACACTCTGGCTCACTTCCACCACAGCACCTTAGCACTTGCTGTTCCCTTACCTGGAATCCTCTTCTTCCAGATTGACACACGGCTCACTTGGGTCTCTGCTCAAATGTTACTTCATCAGAAAAGATTTCTCTGATCAACCACCCTATTTAAACTGTATGTCCATCCTGCCTACACATACACACACACACACACACACACACACACACACAAACTCTCTTTCTCTGTCTCTCTCTCTCTCTCTATTGCATTACATTGCTTTTTTTTTCACAGCGCTTAACACAATCTGAATATCTTGTTTAATTATTTATTATCTATTTCTCTCATGTAAATTCTTTGTGAGAGCAGAGATTTGTTAGATTTTTTTTTATTGCTATATCCCCAGTGCTGGGCAGAATTTAATGAATGAATGAGGAAAAATTTGAGCTGTGTTGTAAAGAACATGTAGCAGTCTGTCAAGGGAAGGGGCAGGAGGTAGAGGTGAGGACACAGAATACACATAGGCACAAATAATAACAAAGAGTCAAGGCACCTTTCAAGGAATTTAAAGAAGGAAATAAAATGATCTGTGCCTGGCTCACAATAGGTTAACATGAAACATTATTAAATAAATAAGTGAATGAGTGAAAAATGAATGAATTGATGATGAGAGTTGTGTTTTAGAAAGTATGTGAGGATAGATAGTGGAATGGAAGATAGGACGTGGAGATAACTTTGAAGGCTGATCTCCCATAAACAGAAAAATAAGATTCCAAAATGGCGGTGTAGAAGTAAGCTGGCTTCATGCTTCCCTCATAGAAAACTAAAACCAAATATTCAACGCTGAGATTATCACCATCAGTATCCCAGAACTTAAATATGAGGAGGAGACAGCTCCCAGGGCCACAGAAAAGTAAAAAAAAAAAATCTGAGCGGATGTAGAGAATTGGATTTCCATATCCACAATGACCCTCTTAATCCTAATCACAATGCCCCTCCATAATGCCTGGCATCAAGTGAGTGAAAAATTTCACCCAATTCACAGTTTCTACACTGAAAAAATTGAGATCAAGATGGACAACCAGCTTCCCCACCATCTTGGGTTTCCTGGCAAGAGAGACCCATTCGTGCCTCAATGCACAGGAAATACAGGGAGTGACTGAAGGGGGAATTATCCCTGAGCAAAGCCAGAAACAAAGTGGGGAGGTGGGACTAACATTCCCAGGCCTCTCCACTGCTCTGTAACTTGACCAAAGGAGACACCAAATCAGAGTTGCTGTTCAGCAGCGCTACACTGTAGGAGGTTAGTTCCAACGTCTCCCCCAGCCGGCCTTTCCACACTGTGACACTATCCCCTTTGGGACCTCCTCCATTTTGGATTGGTGACACTGATCGTTTACTGGAACCAAGGCAAACCTAGGCTTAAGGTGTCATCTAGTGCCAAAAGGAAGCAGCAATCTAGTGGGGCGGGGGCAGGAAAAGGAAGAAAATCAACAGGTAAATTACAAGACTCTATAAACAAGCATATCCAATAAAAAGCAAAACAAGCCATACAGAAAAGACTGGAATAAATAATTCTTCAGTGCAAAGAAATAGACATATATCTACAAGAAACAACAGCAAATAGAGAACCATGACCTCCTCGAACAGACAAAGCAAAGAACCAATGACTAACCCTAATGAAACAGTGATATGTGAACTCTCTGACCGAAAATTCAAAATAGCAGTTTTGAGGAAACTCAGTGATTTCCAAGATAACACAAAAAATCAAGTTAGAAATTTATCAGAGAATTTTAACAAAGAGATTGAAGTAATAAAAAAAATAGAAATTTTGGAACTGAGAAATAAATATATTTGCTGAACTGAAAAGTTCATTAGAGTATCTCAACAGTTGAAGGGTCAAGCTGAGGAAAGAATCAGTGAACTTGAAGATAGGCTATTTGAAAGTATATGGTCAAAGAAGAAAAAAGAATAAAAAGAAACAGATTGCCTACAAATAGAAAATTACTTCAAATGACCAAATCTAAGAATTCTTGGTGTTCAAGAGGTAGTTGAGCAAGAGAAAGGACTAGAAAGTTTATTCAAAAAAATAACAGATGGTGCTAAACCATTCGTAGACGACCTGCTTCTGGGTCAGGGTTTCGTACGTAGCAGAGCAGCTCCCTCGCTGCGATCTATTGAAAGTCAGCCCTCAACACAAGGGTTTGTAAAAAAAAAAAAAAAGAAAGAAAAAAGAAAAAAAAAACAAAAAACAAACAAACAACAACAAAAATAACAGAAAACTTTCCAAACTTAAGAAGATAAATATCCTTATCTAACTTAAGAAGATAAAACTTAACAGATAAATATCCAGGTACGAAAATGTCAGAGAACATCAAATACATTTGACTCAAATAAGACTACTCTAAGGTACATAATAATCAAACTCTCAAAATTCAAGGACAAAGAGGATCCTAAAAGCTACAAGAGAAAAGAAATAAATATCATATAAAGGAGTAACAATTTGTCAGGCAACAGATTTCTCAATGGAAACCACACAGGCCAGGAGGGAGTGGAATGACATATTCCAAGTATTTACAGAAAAAACTGCCATCCAAGAAAACTGTATCCAGAAAAGCTATCCTTCAATTATAAAGGAAAAATAAAGCCTTTCCTAGACAAACAAAAACTAAGAGAATTCACTACCATCAGCTCTGTCTTATAAGAACTACTAAAGAGACTTCTTCAATCTGAAAGAAAAAAACCACTAAAATACAAAAAAACGGTATTTGAAGGTATAAAATCTGGTAAAATTAAATACCCGGACAAGACCAGAATATTTTAATACTGTATTTGTGGTGTGCAATCTACTCGCAACCCTAGAATGAAGCCCAAAAGGCAAATCTATCAAAAACAGTAATAGCTACAGCAACCCATTAAGAGATAGGCAATATTAAAATATGCAAATTGAGGCTGGGTGCAGTGGCTCATACTTCTAATCCCAGCAGTTTGGGAGGCTGAGGCAAGAGGATCACTTGAGCCCAGGAGTTTGAGACCAGCCTGGGCAATCTAGCAAGACCTCATCTCTACAAAATTTTTTTAAAATGTAAATTGAGAAAACATAAATTCAAAATATGTGTGTGGGAGGGGGGTGAAGTTAAAGTGTAATGGGTATTTTTCACTTTTTTCTTGTTTCTATTCTTTTCTTTGTGATCTAAGATAAGTTGTCATCTTATAAAATAGCTTGTCATATCTATAATGAGATGTTTTTAGTAAGCCTTATGGTAACCATAGCACAAAAACTTATAATAGATTCACTAAAAGTAAAAGGCAAAAAATTAAAACATACTACCAGAGAAAATTACTTAACCACAAAGGAAGACAGTAAGAAAGGAAGAAAGGAAGAGAGAAGTTACACAATAACCAGAAAGCAAGCAACAAAATTGCAGTAGGAAGTCCTTACTTATCAATAATAACACAGAATGTAAATAGACTCAATTTTCCAATTAAAAGGCATCCAGTGGCTGACTGAATGGGTAATGGAATAACACCCAATTATATGCTACCTACAAGATACCCACTTCACCTATAAGGATACACAGACCGAAAGTGAAGGGGTGGAAAAAGATATTCCATAGTACTAGAAGTGAAAGAAGAGCAAGAATAAGCTGTACTTATATCAGGCAAAATAGATTACAAATCAAAGTCTGTAAAAAGAGACAAAGAAGGTCACTATATAATGATAAAAGGATCAATTCAGTAAGAGAATATAAATGATATCCCTATGCGTTCAACACTGGAGTTCCCAAGTATACAAAGTAAACATTAGTAGACCTAAAACGAAAAATAGATTGCAGTAAATAATATTAAGGGACTTTATCACCTCAATCTCAGTAATGCACAGACCATCCAGACAGAAAATAAACAAAGAAACAGCAGAGTTACCCTCCATACTAGATCTAATAGACCTAACTGACATTTACAGAACATTTCATCCAACTACTGCAGAATACACATTCTTTTCATCAGCCTATAGCCTTATGGTCTCCAGAAGAGACCATACCCTAGATCACAAAGCAAGTCTGAGCAAATTCAAAAAAATGCAAATTATATCAAGTACCTTTTCTGACCACAATGGAATAATAGCAAGAGGAACCTCAAAAAATATACGAACACATGGAAATTAAACAACATGCTCCAGAATGACCAAAGAGTCAATGAAGAAATTAAGAAGCAAATTTAAAATTTTCTTGAAACAAATGAAAATGGAAATACAATATACTGAAACCTATGGGATACGGTAAAGGCAATACCAAAAGGGCGGTTTATCACAATCAACATCTATATGAAAAGAGTAGAAAGACTTCAAATAAATAACCTACTGAGACATCTCAATAAACTATAAAAGCAGGAAAAACTAGAAAAACAGGAATAAACCAAGTCCAAAATTAGTAGAAGGAAAGAAATAGTAAAGATCAGAGCAGAAATAAATAAAATTGAGATTGAAAAAAATCAGTACAGAAGATCAATGAAACAAAAAGTTGGTTTTTTTGAAAGGTAAACAAAATTGACAAATTGAGAAAAGAAGCAAATAAATAAAATCAGAGACAAAAAGCAAGCATGACAACTGAGATCACAGAAATGCAAAGAATCATTAGAGACTGTTATGAACAACCACATGGCCACAAATTGGAAAACCTAGAAGAAATGGATAAATTCTTGGACACATACAATCTGCCAAGATTGAACCATTAACAAATAAAAATAAAATGAAGATTTCAACTAAGAATGTGAGAATAGAGAAGAGAGACCACATTTGAGAAGCAAGTAGAATTTTCATGTGAAGGAATGTGGAGAAGTTGAAAAGGAAAGAATATTCTGATCTGGTTGTCTGGTTGAGCAGTGGTGCCATTGGTTACCGGAGAGGAGGCTGCAGTGGGGAGATAGTCCATCCGATGTTGGACATTTGGTGTTGAAGTACCTTTGTAACAGGTGGGCACAGCTAACCACTGAAGCGTAGAAAGTTGAAAGCAAAGTACAATCAAGACAGAGGACAGGTTTGGAATAGCACGGATGCTTTGATCTTTAAAAAGATTTATTATAATAGAATAAGAAGACAAAATATAAGTGCCATTTAAGAAACCATGAGGCAGAGAGAGGAAGAGGAGCCTCCATATAAAACTGAGAAGCAGCTAATAGGGTGATAAGAGGAAAACTAGGGGTACGAGCCCCAGGGGAACAAACACTGTACTGTCTCACTCACCTGGCACATAAGAGAGACTCAACTACTTGTGAAGAAAAAGAACTGGAGAAAGAAGGAAAGAGGGAGAGATGGAAGACAGCCCGAAGGAGGGAACCAGTTAACGGTCATACTACAAAGGTTACGAAGAAATACAGTGTTAACTAAGAATTCAAACCAGACACTTTTTTGAGCAGTTTACATGACTTTATGTATTCCATTTTTAAAAAAACTCTGTGAAGTAGGGATTATTATTATTAATGTTATCCTCACTGTACAGATGAGAAAATGAGGCACAGAGAAGTGAACGTGCCCGGGGTGACCCAGGACGTCAATGACAGAAGCAAGGCTGAAACCCGGCCCCCCTCCTCCCAAGCCCGCATTTGTACAAATGGAAGAGTGTGCTTTGTCAGGGAACTTCCGTGAGGGCAATTTCAACGGAGTGGCAGCTCCGTGGCCTGGAAAGGTGGAAGGAAGGTGAGGAAATGCAGAGGGCAAAGGTAGACTGATATTTCAAGGAGCTTAGCTAGGAAGAGGGAAGGAGAGACTAGTAGCTGGAAGGGAACGTTAGAGTCACAGAAGCTGTTTTGTGTTTTTAATGAGCAAGTCTGGAGCATGTGGGCTCGATAGATTCTGTTTACATCACACTCTAAAATTTGCTGAAGGAAAATGAGGGGGTTGGAGGAAAAGACATGCAGATTCCTTCCAGCTCTGATGCTACTATTCCACAACTTTGAAATTCTTTCTCGGTGAAGCCAGATGGAAGATTTCACTCGATGAAATTAGTTGGAAAAATCATTTAATACAAAAAGAGGCATTTAAATAGAAACCTAAGGGTCTATTTATTCTAATTTCTTTATAATTCATGAGCCTTGAATGTTTTCCCAAGAATTGTCTGTGACATTTCTTGTCCTTAAGAGGAATCTAAAGTTTTTGTTGTCTTTAGCTTTGGCCTAATAACATTTCTGCTTTCCTTTCTAAGATTAGCAAAGAAGGAGGCAAGGTCATCTGGGTTCATATTCTTTTGCTTCGTTGCCTTTTCCCTTTTATACTCTGCTCCCCCTTCCACAGGAGGAAAAAAATAATAATTGCAGATCACTATAGAAAAGCCATAATGTTTCTTTCACAGTGTGTCCTAAACTAATGTAATCCCTGGTGGTGTAGTTTCCTGCAATTCTCTCTACTAAATATCCCATGAAACACCTCGGCTTTTCTCCTTACCTGATATCTTTCACTTATGCTAAACTTCTTTTCTTCTCCTTCTCCTATGAGCAACAGCAGTGGATGCATAAAAATCCTAGAAATTACATGAGACCCTCCTTTCACCTCTACGCCACTGCACAAAGCCTCTTCTCATCACACCTCCTTCAGTTACACCTATTACTGTTTTTTTCATACCTTTCTGTACAACTTTTCTATCTCCAGTTGCTCCTTTTCTTAGCCACACAATGTCAGTTTTCAATTATCCCCCAGTAGAGCTGTACGATGGGGAGAGATTGTCTGTAAAAAAAAAAAAAAATACAGAACTCATTTCTTTTCTGGCTTTGGGATATGTTTTCACACCTACCAACTTTGGGATATACCCAGTTTTGGAAATTCACGCCACTTCAAACAAAATAAATTTATACTTGGAAAACATGTCTTGGAAGGAATTAGAAATCTATCCACTTAGCAAATCTTTGCTCCTTGCTCATTTCTATTCTGGGCATTCCTCCATACAATGGATGAATAGCATTATCTCCAGACAAATGCAAATAATCTTCATCGAGAGATCTTTATCTTCCTCTCTAACTATGGTGTCTTTCTAGCTTATGAGCTCACAATTCCCTGGAGCCAGGTGATAATTAAAGTGTTATAGGTTCAAAGGCATTCTCTCAAAAATTCCTGATGAGCTAGCTTCAGACAAGAATGAGAGTAAACAGAGATGGCGATGATATCATAAGTGGATCAGGTTATAATGTTAATAAGATGTTGGAAATGAGACGTGTCTGCCCAGTATCAATAATTGACTCTACTCACATTTTCCCTGACACATGTGAATCCAAATCCCAGCATTCATGATGGTATAGTTACAGTATTTTGGCAGGCATATGTACCACGCTGAGAGGAACAGAGCACAAATAAAGAGCCTCTGTCAGTACTGCAGGCTGTACCATGATAGCACCTCATTACAGAGAGATCGGAAACATTTTGCGACAGCAGGCAACCCTTCTCTAGAAATAGCAGAAGTCTCGATGTCTCTGAATCTAAATAATGATTTGCACTCTTTATCTTTACAGGATGTGCTTTTGAAATTATAAAATATTTTAGAATGCTTAACAGTGATCTGGGGCAACTTAAGGGCTTCTCTATATAATCAAGCAACATTTTTCAAATACTGATAACTCTTAGGATTCTAAACCAGTTTAATTAGCTTAATCAAGTATGTGTCCTTCCGTCTCACTCTTGGTAAAAATTATGTTTAGATTATTTGATAAATTTAAAAAGTCACTCTTTCATTCTGTTTTTCCTTATATCTATTTTTTCTTGGCTGAAAACCATTTTTTTTAAGAGGCAGCGTCTCACTCTGTCGCCCACTAGAGTGCAGTGGCCCGATCATAGCTCACTGTAACCTTGAACTCCTGCTCAAGCAATCCTCCTGCCTCGGCCTCCTGAAATGCTAGGATCACAGGCGTGAGCCACCACGACTGGCCTGAAAACCTAATTTTTAAACCAGGAAAATATTCCACTGGAAAATGTTCCAATTTCCAGAAAATTGGCTTCATAAAAATATGGAACTTTTTAGCTTAAAACTATTAACTGACAAATGACCGATGCAAATGCTTTCTATTAAAATTTTATAACTATTTTTACAGAGGCTACAAGAAACTATATTATGTGGTATATACAACTGTATTATGTGGTTTATACCATCTTATAGTGAAGATTCATTTATAAAAGGAAAATCTTTCCCTAAATGAATTTTTGAGTAAATCCATTTCCTATATTCCTGAGACACAATAGTTTCTGGTTTTTTGACAAGACTCATCTCCTAGAGCTTCTGATACTCTTTCCAAATGGTTAATGGGAAGAAACCTCCCTTTGCTTTTTCTGGAGAAAAAGCCGGAACAACTCTCAGGCCACTATTCTCTCTCCTGACCTCCTGTTCTTCTCTACTCTGAGCTCCCAGGAGTCCTGCCAAAGATTACTAATTGGTTTTAATCCAACTCCAACTTTTTAACTGAGGGCTTGGAGAGGGAACCTAGACTTTTAAAACTTTTTTTCTCTTGTTTTATAAAACATGAGATTAAAAGATTATTATAAAATATTGCCTTTCCATCACCTAAATGGCCTTGGCCATGCTTATATTGGCAAAGTACACGAAAGATCTGTGGTCCCAAGGCCCTTTAAGAGGTGGGGTGTTATTTCTGAAATGGATTTGGACCATATGCAATACATATAAGAAAGCTGTGTTTTCCCGCCACAGTGGAAAACATCTGTTTTGTTATTGAATTTGACTCTACTTGCCAGAATAACTTTCCAGATGTTTTGAAAGCTCTAAACAACTGCATCCTTTCTGAGCTGCTCTGGCTCAAAAATGGATTTGCTAAGGAAACTCGTAGGTCTGTGACATAAATGAAAACAATAATATTTATTTTAACCAATCCATAATACTAAAATATTTTAGATGTGGTCTTGGATTAATGGTATTCTATAGATTCTTTTTCTTCCTAAAACATGCATACAGATGTGTACACACATAGGCTCTTGGAAGGGAAAATAGTGAAAATAGACAATTATTCCCAGTCTTCTCAGTGTAAATAACTGCTACTGGTAGACTAATTATGCTCCTTTGTCATTTTTCCTGCTTTTTTATTGACTTAAATTAAGTGATACCATGGTAAGATATAAGCATGCCCAGCACATATTAGATCCTTCTTCCTTTAAGGACTCTCAAACACCATGAAAAGTATTGCACGTTATCTAATGTTCAGCCTTCTTTAGCTTCTACTCTAACTATTTCTTCCTAGTTAGCCTCCAGCCACTGTTTTGTTGTTGTTGTTACTGTGTGTTTAATATTTACATAATTTAAGGAAACTATTTTTATTGTGTTCTTTTATGATTAACTGCTAAACAATGCAGTGTTTCTGTTTTTTGACTCACTATACCTACCGATATCACACAGGGAGCTTTATCCTAACCCTGTTCAAATCTAAGCCCTCTATGTTTTCGTTCCGTTTATGTTTTCTACTCAACTTTTCTCTTTCCTTCTTTACAAAATCCTCAAGCATATCATTTTCCCATGTCCACTACGATCCAGAAATGCGAATGTTTGAAAAGCAAATTCTAAATAGAACAGAGCAAACCTATTGTGTATTAAAGTTCAATATACATTTTCCTTTGTAAATATTTGCCAACCCTTTGTATGTTTCTTCATTTTACATTGTACATAAGTTTCCAAATACCATGAATCTGCTTTGAGTATTCTTTTAAATGCTAAAGTTGGTCATTCATTTCTAATAAGCACACTTTTTTCCATTCATCCCCTAGAATGTAGGCCACATCTTATTCACCTTTGTGTTACCAGTATCAAAAGCAGAGAAGCTGGCAGGCACTCAATTACCATTTGTTGAATAAATCGAACATGTGTTTGCAGCGGATGGGGGCAGTATTATAGCCCAGACACTGTGCTAAGTAAATATTTATCTGTCTATCTATATATACGTATATCATGTAATCTTCTCAAGAACTTAGTGCAGTAGATATTATTATCCCAATTTTACAATTGAGGAAACAGAAACTCAGGGAGGGAGAGAAGCAATTTATACAAATTACACAGGTAGAAAGTTGCAAATTATTTAGCTGCAAAAACAGGTTATTTAAATAACATGAAAGAGCCATACAAATTCATTTCTTTTCCATTTCCCTCTATTGTTGCTGGTCCTGAGGAAAACTTTAAGATAGAATTGATCTTCAGTAAATCTTTCCTTTCCCCTCGATGCCTAACTTTTGGTACCCAAACTCTTTGACTTGTTCGTTCCAGCCAATTCCAGAAGCTTCTGCTATGAATACTCCCTCATTTATCCAGGGTCTATATGCTTTGGTCTGCATCTCCAGCTATCTTCAGCCCCACCAAATTCTGATTCTCCTTTCATCAAATATTGTATCTCATTGCTTCATAATACTTGAGCCTTTGAGATTGAAAACTTGCTTATTAGGTAATTATTCTTCCCTAACATTGAAAAGCTAGAAGAGTCCAAAAGAATTACCTGGTCATAATTTTATGGGCAAAATGTCTTTGCAATTACCACAATCAAAAGGAATGAGCTTAAATTGGGCTGAATAGAAGCTTAGGGCAACACCTTGGCAGGAAACCGCTTGTTCACCTCCAATTAAATTTCACTGGACTAAGTTGACCTCTGCTCTATTTCCTAAGAGGAATCCTAGTTGAGATGCACAAATGGCTTTAAATTTTCTTATGTAACTTCCATGTTGAAGCCAGGATTAGAGTTAAATACAATATCAGGGTCCAAGAGTGAAAAAAAGATATAAAACTACAAGCAAATTTATTAATTATTATGTCATTCTGTTAATTTACTTATATACACACACACACACACACGCACACCCCATGGGTACAGTCCTCCTTGACAATTGTGTCTGTTTTTTGCATACTTCTGTAATTTAAATACATCGACTTAATCATCACTTCATTCAACAAATAGTTATTGAATACCTACTGTATAAGAGGCTTTTGATGGTATAAAAGAGATATTACAATTCAGAAGGCAATATCAATCATGCACACACATGATTAAAATTTAATGTGTATGGGATTATTGCCCAAAAAAGGACAAAGTATTTTGAGATATCAGAGTGGGAAAGGATTGTGAGTAGCTAGGAATGTCGATGGTGATTTTGACAGATTAATCTTTATATTTTATCTTATATTTTACTTATAGAAATAATATCCAAAGCTTTTAAATGCATGTTATTTTTTTCAGGCACCGTGTAGG
Organism: Avahi laniger; assembly: GCA_963575035.1. Lineage (NCBI taxonomy): Eukaryota > Metazoa > Chordata > Mammalia > Primates > Indriidae > Avahi > Avahi laniger. The sequence continues at coordinate 29,590 of CAUYSK010115896.1, forward strand.
CAGTTTATAGTACTACTAAATCAATTAAGATTGCTTTTGGTTGTAAGCATCAAAATGCCCTATTACATCCTGCTTAAACAATAATGAGACATTTAGTTATTTCGCTCAAGAAGTCTGGAGGTAGGCACTCAAAGACTAGGGGAAGGCATTCGACAATGCCATACAGGACATAAAGTTTCATTCAATCATTTCCCTTTGCTATTTTGTGATTAAAAGATGGCTAAATGACTTTTTCTAGTGTCATGAATGATACATCTTCATATGTATGTATGATACAATCATGAAGATACAAAAGTGCAAAAGCAGTAAGAATTCTCCTCAAAGGCCTGTCTCTGTTACAGGGGAAGAAATCTTTTCCAGATGTCCCCGGCTAACTCCCCAGGTCTGTATGGCTAGTCTTGGTTCGCATACTCAGGCATAGAGCAATCGATGGTGAGGGGAATAAGACAGCCATAGTGTAGTAACCACTGCATACACTGCCTCCTCGCCACCTCCCAAGGCCTCAAGTAAATAAGCAATATGTTTGCATTGATAATGGAATTTTAAAATTACTGCTTTTTATTTGTCAACCATGGCCAGAGTCTAGTCCTACAAAGATATATTAATCTTATTTTAGTGGCCAAGAAACCATAGTATTGTATAGATAAAAATAGTAATTGATTAAGGTAGAGTTTTGTTTAATTGCTTTGTCATTTGACCCAATCTGTGACCTTAAAATTTTGCTGAGTCAGTGAGTTCCAACTAGGAACGAGAGAATGAAAAGTGGCCCACGTGAATTCATCGCTGTAATGTCACAGCAAAGTTCATAGCCAGTGAAATTAAAGCATATTTGAAAACCCTGTACTTGGCAGAATAATACTCTGTTTGAATTTGCTGTGTTAAATTCTTGTGCCAGAGTCCAACTCTCAACTTCATTCAGATCAAGTATTAAAGTGGTAACTCTATTATTTTCCATGTGTAGTATGAGAGAACTGTTTTAACCATTAAAAAATATAAAAACCTTGTTTTTACATCATGTGACTATTGAAGCTGAAATATCAATATTTTACTTAAGAATTCTTCTTCACTTACATTGCTATATTTTTAAAACCATGTTTCAATCACCTATTACCTCATAACAAACAACCCAAAACTTAGTAACTTAAAACAACAATAATCATTTCTTTTGCTTATGAATCTGCAATTTGGGAAGAGCTAGATTGGGACTGTGAGCTTCTGTTCCCGACGGCCTCAGTTGAGACAGCCTGACTGGGACAGAATCCACTTTCAAGATGGTTCACCTACATAGCCAACGTCTAAGTTGGTTTGGGTGCTTTAACAAAGATACCACAGACTGGGTGGCCTAACAACAAACATTTACTTCTCATAGTTCTACAGGCTGGAAGTCTGAGATCAGGGTGCCAGCATGATTGGGTTCTTGGTAAATGTCCTATTCCTGGTTTGCAAATGGCTGCCCTCATGTTGTACCTTCACATGGTAGGGAGAGGGGATGTGGTGAATCAATCTCGCTCTCTTATCTCTTCTTATAAGAACACTAATCCCGTCATCGGAGCTCCACCCTCATAACTTAACTACCACCCAAAGGCCCCACCTCTAAACACCATCACACTAGGAATTAGGATTTCAACATTTAAATTTTAGGGGAATACAAACATTCAGTTCATGGCAGCTAGCAAGTTGTACTAACTATGCTGCAAATTCAGCCAGGAGTATTGACTAGGTGCCTTAGTTCCTTCCCATGCGAGCCTCTCCATGTGGACCTCTCCACAGAATTGCTTGGGCTTCCTCACAGAATGGCAGTTGGATTCCAGAAGAAAATATTCCACAAGGAAGTTGAAGCTGTCAGTATCTTAGGGCTTGGGCACAGAAGTTTGGGCTCAGCATCAGTACTGCTATATTTTATTAGTCAAGCAGTCACACAGATCCTACCCAAATTTAAAGCAAGTAGACATAAATTCTTCCTTTTGATCAGAGGAGTGTCAAAAAAAAAATCGTAGCCGTCTTTAATCTCCATAGACTAGAAAGAAGATTTGGTTTTGTTTTCAAGGTTCATTCCCATGGAAATTCTCTATTCTTTATAACATAGTATTGTCAAACCCTGAAGACGATTAGCTTTGTAAATAAAACCACAATGGAAATACAGCAGAGTTTAAAGATAAACATTAGTATAAATTTGGGCCTTAAAATATTCTAAATTAAAGCTTTAACTAGAAATAGCCGATAGCCTCTAAAGTTACATCATGCACTACATATTTTGTAAATTATGCTAATGCTACATATTACTTAAGATAATTATTTTGTTTGGGTTTTAAATATTAGAAAATCATAACTTATTTCTCTTTAAAGTTACCATATTTGGAAAACTTTGCTAATTTGGAACTGATATTAGTAATAATTCCTAATTAAAAAACCGATTTTTTTCTTTTTCATAGTTTACCCTTGTAACATATAGTGAGAAAGACATTTTTGTCACACTTTTATAGACAACAAAACTAAGCTTAGGTATGTTAAATAATTTTTTTCAATATTACTAAAACTATTAGCAACAGAAATAAGAATCAAGTTTAGTGTCCAACTAATGCTTTTCTACTCAGAAATCTGGTGAGAACAAATCTCACCAGGAAGCGATATTGGTGTGTTATTTAACATGGTAATAAAAACTAAGTAAGAAATATTCCTTGCTATACTTCTTTGTTTGGATTAAATAATTGTTAATTGGGTAAGGTATTTTTTTTCTTTTAAAAAGTAGCATTTTAATTCTCTTTCTGTTAAATATTTCTAAATTTTATTTTGATAAGATAGTTAAAAGTAAACTAGAATTTAAAAAATTTGTATAGCATTCAATGGAACACAGCAGATAACTTCTGATGATAAATGAAAATTTTTATTACATAGTGAGAGAATAGTACTAACTCAATATAAATCACAGTGAGGTAGTTTTCAATTAATTTTTTAGTTTTATGAGGGTGATGTGCTTGGATTTTATAGAAATTGAAAGATTTCATGATACGGTAAATGACAAAATCTTATGGTTTTTTTCTTCTATTTATCATTATGCTGCTGAAGAGGAGGATGCCATTCTATTTCTTTGATTTTGAGAAAACTCTATGTTCTCTGGTTTTACAAGCACCATTAATATTGTTTGTCAGTTATTGTTCAACAATAATGTGCAAGGTTAGGCAAGAAGAGTCAAAGCAATAAACTGAAAGAATTTGAAAATGAGTCGGTATTGGTAGTGTCTTTCCTTCCAAGGATGAGCTATTCAGAGTTTCTAGTGCTAGTAGTCAGAGGACCACTTTCTTCTTGAAAGTTTTGATGGTGTTATCCTGCTTTTTTTTCACTTGAGCTTTATTTTATCTATTCAACAGCTTCAAAGTCTCTGACAGTCTTATGTCCTCTCTTTTTCCTCTCTCTCGCTTTCTTTCTGAGACAGTGTCTTTCTCTGTCACCCAAGCTGGAGTGCATTGGTATAATCACAGTTCACTGCAACTTCAAACTCCTGGGCTCGAGTGATCCTCTCGCCTCAACCTCCCAAGTAGCTGGGACAATGGGCACACACCACCATGCCCAGCTACTTTTTTGTAGAGATGGGGTCTCTCTATTTTGCCCAGGCTGGTCTTGAACTCCTGGCCTTAAGCAATCCTCTCTTCCTGGCCTCCCAAATTGCTGGGATTACAGGCATGAGCCACTTCACCCAGCCTTATGTCCTCTTTCTACCTAGAGAGTGTTGGTGTTCTATAGAAGGTTGCTCCTGGTCTTCTTCTATTATAATTTTCCATTTCCTGATATTAGTTCCCAATATTTGTATCTCTAGTCCAACCTTCTCTGCTGAGTTCCACACTTATAAGCCAACATTTCTATCTTTACATCCAATAGAAATCTCAAAACTCATCAACCCCAAATTGGAATCATCTTTCTTCCTAAATCATTGAGAGTTGCTCCCTTTCACCCACATCCACTAGGTCACTAGGTCTTATCAATTCCTTCTCAGAATACATTGATGTTTGCTACATCCTTGTTACAAAGTCTCCTTAAAGATCAAATTACCTCCAGTTTCACTCTAAGCCATCCCTCAAACTACTGCCTGACTGACTGTTCCAAAAATACAAATAAGATCATGTGACAACCATACATATTCCTTCGTGACCTACATAATAGAATCCAATCTCTATCATCAGATATAATAAACTCTCCATGATAAGGCCCTTGCTTCCTTCTCTATTATCATCTTCCTCCACTGACTTTCCAAACTATTCATAGTCCCTTGAAAGACCTATCATGTTGCTTTATGCTCCCATGCCTTCATGCATACATACACACACATAATATATACACATATGGAAGTGCACACGATCACACATATATACATGTATAGAATATTATGTATACATATATAAGTGGACACACACAGCCCTTCTAACTGGAATGCCTTCCCTCTTTTCATTGGGAAAGAGAGTGTTTCTGTTTGCTGAAACCTAGTATAAACATAAGCTTCTCTTTGAAGCTTTCTCTTCCCCCTCCTCCTCTGCTTCCAGGTGATTTATCACACCCTATATTGTGCTGCCCTTTGTGCCTAAACCAAACATAGCTTTTATTGTTGCCCTTACAATATTGTATTTCTAGTATCTTTTGTATGTCTTTCTTCTATAGAAAAGCATGAGCTCTTGAAGAGTAGGAACCGTGACTTATTTACTGGCAACCTCTAGTTGCATTACCCTCCACAAAGCCTATCAATGAAGCTGTGTGGAATGAATGAAAGAATGTGAAGGTAAGCTACATTAAATATAGAATGTTCATTGATTTCTGACGTTACGTTGAGAGAGTAAGAACCACATTATGCTTTGATAGAGAAAAGGCTTAAAATACAAATATCCGAAAGGAGTAACACTTTGACATTCAGTCACGATAAAAAATATATCTATCTGTCAGGCTTTAATGATTAGTATTATTTCCTATGTTACAATTAAAGCCAGAATTTTTCAGAGAACATGCTTTAGAAAAAAAGCAAAATGATTTAATATTCCAAATAATTGTAGAGGCACAAAAGATGAAAATTTGTTTGCTACAGTATAAAAGCTTTGATATTAGTAAAATAATAAGGCAGGTCAATGTGAAACACATAATATAATCCAGTAGAAAGAGAAGAATCAAAATTGTAAGTAACAATAATAGTAATATTAATCACTACTATCTATCGCTTCACTGGAACTCTACATATCTTTTCTCGTTCTATCCTCAAAATAATCTTGAATATAGATATCATTATTATTTATCCCATATTGCTGATGATGAAACTGTGTCTTAGAAGGATTAATCAATTTAAATTACCAAGGTCACATAACCTAGTAAACAAAAGAACCAGGTCTTAAAGTCTGACTCCAGGGCGCAAGCTCTTCTCTATTACATTAAAACAGACAATTCCTTACTCATGTTTGACCATATTTCTCCAGACTCTTAGTGAGGAGAAATTATGAATCACATCAGAACCAAACTCCACAGTAATTGTCTTAGTTGGATGAAGCTAAATTTTGTGATCATACTCTCGGGATCATGAGAGCAACAGACGGGAATGGCGTTTCTCCCGAAGGGAATACATGTTCCCCTGTCAATCATCTATCCATTAATTAAACCTCAGGTTCACACCAAGGACTGGACAGCAGGCAAACGGGTAGAGACAGGAGAGGAGAGACATTTTCCTCTCTCTTGGGCTAGGAAGTGGTTGATTTTCCTCGCCCAATAAAGGACACACCTGAAATGATTTCAATGGGAACTGACAAGCTGCCCCTGACTACTAGATTTAGTCAAGGTGTCTACCAGATCAGAGAAGGGGGACGACAATAGGGATTTGTGCAGAAGTTGTACTTAATTCTCAAGGTTATATGCCATTTCTGTATAATTACCTAAATTTCAGTGGGCTCACAATAAAATTTGCAGTCTGATCTCACCCCTGTTCTGTGAAGAGTTAGAAAAACTCAGGAATGAGCCTGCGGTCTTGCTTAGGGCAAAGCAAGACAGTCAGGAGCAGTACAGCTTCTGCTGGACCAGTGTGAAGGCAGCAAAAGCAGAGAACAAGGGAAGGCAACTGTGCTCACCCAAGCCAACGTCTCCGGGGCAATAGAGCAGCCCTGTAGGAAGTGAAGAAGGCTAGATTCAACAAACTAATAAACGGTGCATATGGGAAAAGCAGCTGCCACATAGACAATGACACACACGTTTGTCATTATGATCAACATACATTGACCATTGAAAGTAAGTATGATCTTACTCTCAGTCACAGGCTGTTGAGGCATAGGCCTTTAAATCACACCAGTCATAGTAATGCCCTGTTTTTAAGACCTTTAGTGCCACCCTACTGTCTTCAAAAGGAAGCTCAAATTCCTTAGCACGCCACCAACAAGGTGATTCATGAACGGCCCCATGGCTAACATCTTCCCTCACCAGCCCTCTGACACCACACATAAGCCCTCAAGCTCAAATATACCAAATTAGGAGCATTTCTCCAAATGCGGTGTTGTCCTTTTTTTTTTTTGCTTCTGGATTCAGGATGCTTTCTCTGTGTGTCATTCATTTCCCCAAACCCTTCCCCTGGCTCTGGCTCTGAAACTCATTCTCTGGAGCTCAGCTCAAAAGTTGTCTTTTCTGAAAAGCCTTTCGTGACTGCAGTTCAGCTTACCTACCCTCTCCACTTCCTCTTAAAACCCTATGAGAACTTTTGCTGTCGAATTTATCATGCTGTATTGTTATGATATGTTTACTTATCTGCTTCCTTTTTGCATCACCTGCTCCTAGTGTGCCTGGCCCATGGTAGGAGGAAATAATGTTTGTCGAGTGAATGAATGGTTAATAATCCTCTTGATCATGCATAGTGGCTGCTCTAGTCCTGGAAGATTTGCATATGCTCTCTCTTTTCTGAGAAGTCATGTGGGCTGGGGGCTGGTTCTTCCTCTAATATGCAAATTAACTTGACCAAAATTGAAATTAGTAGGGGGCAGAAAGGACCTAAGAAAAATTTGACAATATTTTACTTTCCTTCTTTAGTTTTATTCTTGAAGTTATTGCTGATTCTTTCATGTATTACATGAGTTAAATTGATCATACTTAGAATATGTCCAAATGTTTAAAATGTACTGTTTGTTGCCTCCAGCATGGCTGCTAGAGGAGGTATTTATACCTTTCTTTTCAGATGCTCACTGATTTTCGCACAACGAACAATTTTCTAGTGCTCCCTTATCAAACACACACGAAAAGGTGCACTTTCCCCTTAAGGTACAATATTTGAAATCAATGTGAGTACTTCAGGAAACAAAGATTGGATTAATTCTCCCAATTCATACCACTGTGATTTCGACATAGCTCTCTGTAAATGAGTCTTTCATAATCATGTACTTTTCTGGCACCATCATCCTATTCATGGTGTAAAAGAACATATTCATCTGATCCTTGGCCTAATAATCAAATTTCATCAAATTTTTTAAACAAATTTGATTTACAGCAGTCTATAATAGAGATTCATGTTTGCTTTTTAAACAATGTAGTTTTATAGGACAGACTATTTTCACTAGAAGTTCTGTCCTGGATTTTATGATCTCTCTATTTTAAATTATAAAGGGAGAGCACCCACCAGCCTCTCTGTCTCACTATTTTTCAATTCTATTATTCTGCTAGTATTTCATTGCATAAAAATGGTTATGGATAATGACTCATCAATGACGTGGACAACCTTATGAACCCCTTCCTTCTAACTGTGAAATGGATGTTTCATGTTTTTACATAGTTACATTAACAATTGATTATACTAACAGCTTTTTTGTTACTACTGATTGAATATTCTTCTTGCTTCATGTTCTATGCAGTTTTGCCCCAAGTAAGTGCCTGAAAAAGTATTAAAAATACTATTCTTTTTCAACATTCACCGAAGTCAATGTTAACAGGCCATCAGCCTCCATACCATGATTTAATTTGCAAGGGTTTTACACTTTATTTCTTTTTCATTATAAAATATTTTATACATTCAAAAAAGCATAGAGACAATTAGCACACGAAAAGACAATCAAACATCATTAGTCATCAGAGAAGTGCAAATTAAAACCACAATGAGGTACCACTTCATATTAAAAAAAAAGACAGACAATAACAAGTGTTGGTAAGAATATGAAGAAATCAGAACCCTCACACATGACTTGTGAGAATGCAAAATGATGTGTCTGCTTCGGAAAATTAGTTTGGCAGGTCCTCAAAATGTCACACATACAGTGTAATGACCTAGTTATTCCACTCCTAAGTAATGAAAACACATATTTACATAAGAACTTGCACGCAAATGTTCACAGAAGCATTATTTATAACAGCCAAGATGTATAACAATCCAATCATCTGATGAAAGAATAAACAAAATGTGATATACTCAAACAAGGGAATATTTTTTGGCCATACAAAGAAATGAAGTACTGATATATGCTACAGCGTGGATAAACATTACACTATGGAAAACATTATACTAAGTGAAAGAAGCCAATCATAAAAGATCACATATTATATGATTCCATGTATATGAAATGTCCAGAATGGGCAAATCTACAGAGACAGAAAGTAGATTAGTGGTTGCCTAGGGCCACTAGGGGGTGACTGCTAGTCGGTACCTGGTTTCTTTTGCTGATGATGAAAATGTTCTAAAATTGATTGTGATGATAGTTATACAACATTGCGAATATGCTAAAAAACATTGAATTTTACAATTTAAATTGAGTGATATATATGGCATGTGAATTATATTTCAGTAAAATTATTAGGAAATAAATAAAATGAAAAATTTTAAAAACTTAAATAATTACATAGACAATATGTAGTAGTTACCCATTAAAATACCACCAAGATTTAAAAATGTTTTCCCAATTTTGCATCATAATTTTTAAAAAAAAAACAAAAGTTACAAAATAAGTTGAAATTCTTAGTCTTCACATTGCCTACTTTGCCTAGAAATAACCACTATCATGAAGTTGGTGTACATCATTCTTATCCATATTTTTGTCCTTTTCTGTTTGTTTGTGTGTTTGTTTTGAGGTGGTGCCTCACCACCTAGCCCAGGCTGGCTGTGAACTCCTGGGCTCAGGCGATGCTCTCACCTCAGCCTCCCAAGTAGCTGGGACTACAGGTGTGTAGTGAGCCAGCTCATATTTTTGTCCTTTTACTGCTTATGTGTATATCTATAAACACAACATGAGTTTATTTTCAACGTCTTTTGCATTTTACATAAGTGGTATAATGAAAAATGGCCTTCACAGCTTGCTTTTTACACTTTGCATGGTGTTGAAAAATTTTAAATGTGTCCATGTAAACATATGTACATCTATTTCGTCTACTTAAATTCTGTATAGTATTCTACTATGCTAAAATAACACAATTAATATACGTTGCTGTAGTGGTGAAAATTTTAAGTTGTTTCCAAATGTTCAGTACTACAAAAATACTAGGGGAAAAAACATTCCTTGAACATCTTTCTGTGGACATCTTTACAAATATTTATCTAGCGCTATACACCTGAAGTTGAAAATTTCTAGGTTAGAGGTTATGATCAGTTTAAATAAAGTACAGTATAAGCTCATTTTCAAAGCATTTGTATCAAATTACCTCCTTGCTGGCATGTTTGAGAGCGGTATTGCCTCCCACCCCAGCCATGGCTTAGCATTATCATTTCAAATTGTTGTCAGTGTGATGGTGGTGAAATAATATTTCATTGCATTTTAATTTTATTTTCTTGAATTCAGGTGAGATCGAGCATTTTTTCATGCATTTATTGCCTTTGGGGTATTGCTTTTGTGACTGTTTTTTCCTTTACAAGAACTCTGTATATTCTGGATAATAATACTATGTTAGTTACACGCACTTCAAAAATCTTTACCAATTTTGGTTTGTATTTTAAGTTTTTAAATAACATCTTTGTCAGATGCTGGTTTTAAATCATTAAATTTAACAATCTATTTCCTAATGACTGATGCTCTTAGTGACATTAATATATTCTACTATATTTTTCTAAACATTCTAAACATTTTTTCTAAACAAAGTTTTGATTGTCATATGTGGATCTTAATCCACCTGAAATTTATTTTTTTTTATTGTATGAAATACTGAAGTACTTTTGTCCTTTTCCTTAAATGGCTACTTGCTCTGGAACCCTTTCCCTACTGATTTATAACTGTTATATTATCAAGTTCCCTGTATAGATTTTTGTCTGTTTTGGAATTATTTATTCTTTTCCCTTAATCTATTTATTTGTGTTAATACAATACTTTTTAAATTACTATATTATATAAGTCTTGCTAACTTGCTGTTTTTTCTTGCACCCTAGCAACATTACGTTGACCAATCACAGATTAAATTTATGAAGCAGAATACTGGGAAAATAAATTTCTCAGAATGATAAGATGTTGGCATCGGCTCTGGAATGTTATTTGTAATAATTCACAGTGGTACCTGTTTGTGATATGTGCAACTATCTGAAAATGTTTTGAATAGTGGCCAATTACTATGACTTTAGTTTATTAAAAAAATTGCCTTTGGACTTTGGATACTGTATCTACTAGAAGGGTTTTCATCTGGAGTTATGTAGATGAAACACTGGTGCTATGAGAAACACACATAGTCTTTTTTCAGCTTTTTGAATATAATATAAAACTGTGTGTCCATAGAAAAATCATTTTAAAGGCAAAATAACTAAATTCTGGAATAGTAAATTATATTAATCATAATATGAGTATTTATGGTACATAGCAAACATTTATATATATATATATATTCTACCTTTAATTGTTACTGCAAAAAAAGTTGAATATATGGAAACATACAATGGAAAAATTAAGAACATGGAAAAGGTCTTATCATAGTAGTGATTAACACTAGCTAAATAGCAACATTTCTAATCCTGAGTTCTTGATATTGCCTGTTGGGAAATTTCATCTGAATATAAAGCCATTAATTTAAACTCAACATTTCTCAAGACAATTTGCCCCCATATCGGTTTCCCCGGTCAGCTTCCTTATGTCTGTCATTTGGACCCCATCTTTACAGTTTCTCAGTTTCAAAAGTTTAGAGTTATCTTTGATTTATTTTACCTCAATATACTCTGTCTATGGTAGGCAGAATAATGACCTCCTCCCCTTCCCGCAAAGACGTCCACGTCCTAATCTCTGGAACCCAGGAATATGCTCTGTAACATAGCAAGGGGGAGTTACAGTTGCCAATCAACTGACCTTAAAGCAAGAAAATTATCGTGGATTACATGGGTGGCCCAGTGTAATCACCAAGGTCTTTTAAGTGTGAAGGACAGAGACAGAGGAGTCAGTGTCAGGGTGATACAGCTTCAGAAAGATTCAACAGGACATTTCTGAGCTTGCAGACGGAAGGGAGCCGTGAGCCAAGGAATGCAGGTAACCTCTAGAAGCTGGAGAAGGCACGAAAACAATCTTCCCCTAGAGCCTCCAGAAGGAACACAGGCCTACTGACACCTTCATTTTAGCCCAGCGGAACCCATTTCAGACTTCTGACCTTCCAGAATTGTAAGATAATAACCTTGTGCTGTTCTAAACCATCAAATTTGTGGTTATTTGTTAGAGCAGCAATAGGAAACAAATATACAATTCAATTACTAATCACATCTTTATTGATTCTTACTCTATACTACCTCTCAAATGTCCTTTTCATCAGGAATTCAAATGGTAGTATCTAGTTCAGGCCTTCACTTGTCAGCTCCTGGATGTTGCAATAGATTTCTAACAGTGACCTAGGGAAACTAGTCCTACATTGTGCGTCAGGAGACCTTAGTCCTAGTCTGTCTGTCTTTGCTATTAATTAGCTTGTGACCTCACAAAAGCTCTCTACCTATTTCTTGCCCTCCACCCCCAATATGTGCATGCACACACACATACACACAAACACACACACACTATCAGAAATGGAATAATTTGAGTAAGATGATTATTATATTTATTTCTAGCTATTATTAAGGTAATTGTATAGTCTGTCCCTTCATCACATCTTCAATCTATCCTATATATCAACCCAGAATTCTTCTTAAAACCTATTATTATAAATTACACTCTTATGTGTTGACTTTTCATTGCCTAGAACACATTGATTGCCACACTCGAAAAAAATTTTTTTCCCTGGGGGCCACACTGTTTCAGTAAAACAAAACGATCCTTTCTTATTTGTTATTTTTTATTGTTTTCTGTGCATGAGTTGTATGCAATACAATCCATGTTTTTAGCATTAAATTGTCAATATTAATTGTAACAATAAGAACATCAACAGGTAAGATTTTCACAAACCAACTGCATGCAGGGTTTTGCTTCACAAGGCCCCGGTTCACAACAAGCCCGAGTTCAATATAACTCACATGGCAGTCAATGTGTTAAATAAGTTCCTATTAAAGACCTTTAACAATTGCCCACTGCCCCCTATCTCTACAACAGTTTTTCTTTCCCCGAGTTCCCTATTCATTTCAACAAAATAGGTCTACGCATTCGTTCCTCAAACATGATCTGTTCAGGCTCTTCCTTCTTCCTGCAATATTCATCCCTCCTACATCCAGTTACCAGAGTTCTGCTCTTTCTGTAAGAGGCCCAGCAACTACCACTGCTCCGAGTTTGCACCTCCCCGCAATTACTGCCTACACTGTGTTTCTCAAATTAAATTATTCTGAGAACTTGTAAATAATCCAAATTTTTCAGCTCAACACTTAAGGTTAAGGATGGTAAAGGGATGATAGAAAAGGGACAAAGGAAAAGAGAAACTGGTTCAAAGGGGTAAAATTTTGCCTTCGAAGTCTCTGGAGAGAGTGGGGAAACTGTGTTCAGAACTGATCTGGCGCTACTTACACTATTATTTGTCCATCTATTGTTATGTCTTGTCTCCCAGGGTTTTGTAAGCCCTTAATGACAGGGTCATTTTTAATATTTCTTTCTCTCACCATCATTTAAAAAAATGTATATCTTGCCAATAAAAGCAACATGCTTGTTTGCTCAGTGTTATAATACATAAATGACAATGACATTAACCTACCAAATTCAGTTTTAGTTTCCACAATTCATGACGATACAAAGTACTTAAGGAGGATTTAATCAATGAGCTCATCAATCAAGTATTTATTGGAAGCCTGCTTGAGCTTGGTATATGTCAGTGAAATAATCCCCAGTGCTGGACCATGTAGACTCTCACTTAATCTCCCCCACGTCTTGGCTTCCAAAGTTCACCGTCCCAGCAGCATTTTTTGGTGTGTGCCAAATATGACTCATAGTTCTCTAATCCCTCTTGAATTTCTCTGGTTTCTGCAAGGGAGTTCCTCCTACCAGAGGGCCAAAGCCTACTTCATTGCAATCTGTATAGTCACAGCTATATTGCCAGGGCAGTCAGTTTCAGCCAGTGGGGCAGGGAAAGGCAGAGACCTTGAATGAATCCAAGAGATGGCTCATTTTCAAAAAGAAGGACAATTTTTTAAGAAACTGGGCGCCTATGGAAGGTTGCATAAAATTTAATTCCATTCTGAAACTTTATGAGACATTTTTAGATTTCCTTAATTTAGTTAACTCATAATAGTACTTAGTCAGGTTCTTTGCTTGAAACTCTCTGTCCAAACCATCTATTATAAACCATCTATCAGCTTATAGTTGTAGTTCTGACTACAACGTCATCTCCATGGAAGTTCCATAACTTTGCCATTTTATTCTGAACTCATAAGGACTTCAGTATGATCTATTTACATTCCTATACTCCGTGATGCTAACAGCCAATTTGTCATGATGGAGGTGAGCTCTTGGCTCAAGTCTGGGGTAATGATTTTAATCCAAAGTAAACCTGAGTCCTTGGTCTGAAATCCCAGGCACTGTGTCAGCATGTATTCATTCTTGAGAATCTAAAATGATAATATTTAAGAATTATTACATACAGCTAAATATTTTATTTTTTTCTACTTGTTATTTTCTCTCTACTGTCTGCTGTCTTCCAGTTTTCCCTTTTCTTTTTCTCCTCCACATTTAAGTTTATTTCTACACACATATGGTACCAACAATCAGTGGCATACAAATGCCTCCTTCTTTGGCTTGTCAGCAACATAAATTTTCTCGAATGCCTAGTTACTATGCTCCATCCATTGGACTTCCATATTCTCTTGGGGAAACAGCACGGTCCACGGCTGGAGACCAGCCTAAGCCATACCTGACAACCTATGGACGAATGAGTAGTGGAGAACATCATTATATACCAGATGGTGTGTTTAGTCAACCTGGGGAATTAGGAAATACCCCTCCATTTCCTGGTCAACATGGATTTAACTTTGGGCATTGTATTTGAAATGTCACTCATTTCTCTCATTTAGTCATAGATTTTAAGTCTCTTTCAAAGACTCTGTATCTTTCTCATACAAATTCCTTTGTCTATACAACAGTTTTCTTTCCCACACAGAACACATATTTCTATAATACATAATGAAACTGGTAAC
>CAUYSK010115899.1:0-20082 GCA_963575035.1 Avahi laniger
AAAATGGTGCAGCCACCGTGCAAAACAGCATGGCGGTTCCGCAGAAAACTAAACCCAGAGTTACCACGGGATCCGGCGACTGCACTTCTGGGTGTTTACTCAGAAGAACTGAAAGCAGGGTCTCGGAGGTGTGTGTGTGCACGTGTGTACACGGCAGCGTCACTCCACAGCTGAAACGTGGAAGCAGCCTGGGTGCACACTGACGGATGGACGGGCGAGGAAAATGCCGTGTGCGCAGAGCGGAGTAGGATCCAGCCCCGAAAGGAAAGGAGATTCCGCCACAGGCCGCCACAGGGAGAACCTTGAGGACGTGACGCTGAGCGAAGTATGTGGGTCACGAAAGGACGAGTGCTGTAGGATGCTACTCACAGGAGGTCCCCAGAGCAGTCGGGTCACAGGTCCGAAGGTACAGTGGTAGCTGCCGGGGATGGGAGTTTGTGTTTAGTGGGGACTGAGTTTCAGTTTGTAAAGATGGAAAAGATCTGGAGAGGACGGGTGATGACCACACAAAAATATGAATGCACTTAAGGCCAATGAACTATATATACTTTAAAGTGGTTAAAACGGTCATTTTTGTTACGTATTTTTTAACACATGTACACACACATGACAAGGCATCCCCATCTCCTGGAGTCAAGACCAGGGAGAAGCAACCAAGGTCATGAATACCTGTAAAACAGGTGACCTCAGGGCTCCAGGCAGGAATGGCACAAGGGAGGCAGGTAGGCACAGAGGGGAGAGCACACAGCGGGGAGAGGAGGCAGGTGCCAGGGCGGCTGGGAGGCCCGCGGAGCACCTGCTTTCACGAGCTGCGCTCTCTGTCCCCGTCTCTCTCTCCTTCTCTATCTTACTTACACACTCTGTCTGCCTCTGCCCAGTGGAGACCCACCCAGCTCGCCCACCCGTTTGCCATAACCAGATGTGGTTTCTCCTGCTCAGGCCTCCATCCATCCTGTGCATGCAGAACGCTGCTGGAACGTAACACATCTGCTCCGTGAAACTTTTTAAAAGTCTTTCTCAAATGCCCCAGGTGTGACTCTACAGCAGTCACTGTCTGAACACAGGACCCAGACGGTGCCTTCCCGTGTCACCTACAAACGACCAGGCAGCCTGCTGTCCACCTCAATTGGCGCTTGTACACAGACACAAAACGTAATTTTAAAGTACATGCACATCAGGGGCAGAATTAAAACCTGAAGAGTAAATAACCACCCGAGGCTAGTTCTTTCTAAGGTACAAAACCTGTTCTTTAATTTAACAGGTTATTTTCAAAAATCTAAACAGTGAGATTAAGAACTGCTGAACCTGGGTGAGGATTCCGGATTTTGTTGGGACTCTGTTATCTAAGGGCGCAAAGGTAAGAGGAGGGAAGGGAGGACCTGCAGCTGGAGGCAGTGTGGCGCAGTCACAGCCAGACACTCGCTCACACATTACCAAGAACCACTTGTCCACCAGCACCCAGAGCCCAGCGTGGGCATCTGGGGAAGGAGGTGGGCGTGGAAACAGAGGAGGAAGCGGACGGGCTGCCCCTGACGCCTCCCAGAGCGCGCAGCCTGGCTGGGAAACAATCCTGCGACCCAGGCCACAGCAACAAGCGCTGCAACCCAGAAAGCCGGTTCCCTTCCCGCAGCACCAGCTTTCCTTGCTCTGTCCACGGGGGGGCAGCAGTAAGAACGTCTGAAGCTGTGCTAACGCTTCAGTAAACTTTTACAAGAAAGTCAGATTCATTATCATAAGCCTGAAACACTCATTTTACCACTGGAATGACTGTCCTTAAAACACGATTTTCGATAACACGTGGTGTCCTAAAAATACCAGACAGGACTGGACTGGCTTTGGGATGGCAGGAAATTCCAAGGGGCGGGGAGCAGAGGCAGGTCCAAGCCACAGGCACCCAGCAGCTCCCGGGAGCAGAGCGGGGCCAGGTCTCTGCCAGCACCACGTCCACAGCCCACGGGGACAAGCACCCAGGTCAGTCTACTCCTTCTTCCTCCCACAGGGATCCCCAGGAGCAGACGAAGGTTCTCCAGGGAGCGGAGAAGGCATCGATAGTCTTCGGGAAACCAGGTTCCAAAGCCTCAAAACACTCAAGTTCTCTTTCCCTACACTGACCAGTCTGCAAATGTTTAGTAATTTTCAACCGATATGTGCTGTAATCAACTATATGCTATTAATTATCACAATAATAGCTCTATCCGGAACAAAGGCTTATGGTCAGAGAAGTTTTTTGAGATTAAATTTCAAAGTGCTTTTTTCCCTAAAGGAATATAACAAGGTGACAATAAAAGATCCTCACAGATAAAAACGTATTAGACTAAAATCCTGGAGGTGAGAACACAATAAAAGTGTAACTTCAAGGAGATAAACGAACAATGTAAAATTTCTGACACGCATCCTAAAATGGATGATGGAGTGTCATTCACAGACCAAAAAATGAGCCTCAACCCAAGCCACAGACTAATACAAACGTTAAACTCAAAATGGATCACAGACTTGAAGTTAACACAAAACTAAAAAGTTTCTAGAAAAAGCAATTAGAGAAATCAAGATCTAGGGCTGGGGGAAGAGCTCTCAGACAGGACACCAAGAGCATAATCCATGCGAGAAAACTGACAGATTGGACCTCGTCAAAACGGAAAACACTTGCTCGGTGAAAGACCCTTTGAGAGAAAGGAGATAAGCTTCAAACCAGGAAAAGTACTTGCAGACCACGTACCGCGTGACGGACTCACACCCAGAGCTCTCAAAGCTGACAGAACAATCCAGTTTATAAAATGGCAGAAGGTGTAGAAGACGTGTCACCAAAGATGCCACAGGTGGCACTCAGGCACCTGGAGATGCGCGACAGGTCGGCAGTCAGAAGTCCACCTGACGCGTGATGGCAGTCACAGCCGTGAGGACGGCTGGGATGACAGCAGCTCCAACACGTCCCGCTGGTGAGGGCTCGAGAAACTGGACGGCTCCCAGGCTGCTGCTGAGACCGTGACATGCCGCAGCCGCTCTGCAGCATGCTTGGCAGTTTCTTACACAACTAAACATCTAGCACCATACAAGCCAGCAAGGACACACCTGTACAGTCAACCCACAGAGAGAAAAACTTATGTCCAAACAAAAATGTGTACATAAATGTTCAGGGCAGCTTTAATGTAACAGCCAAACACTGGAAACACCAATGTCCTTCCATGGGTGAGGGGCTGGAGTGGAGCCCACCACACGATGAACACCAGGGACCCGCACACACAGGAACGGACTAGTGATGCAACTCAGATGGACCTTAGGAGAACCACGCAAAGAAAAAGAGCCACTCTCAAAAGGTTGCATACTGCACAATTCCATTTACATAACATCTGAAATAGGCCAGGTGTGGTGGCTCATACCTGTCTTGATTTCGACGCTGTGCTCTGATTATGAAAATGTTACCACTGAGGGAGATGGTGTAGTGTACATGGGACGTCTCTACTATTTTTGCAGCTTCCTGTGAATCTGCAATCATTTTAAGGACTTTTTAAAAAAGTTTTGACATGTACTGAAAAATATCGCAAAAAGCTGAAGCTGAGTCAGGCCAGCCATGCTGGAGCAAGCCGAGGGCCAGGGCCAGGGCAAGTGTCAGGTGATGGCGTCGGAAGGCACCCATCTGGCTGGCCTAGAAGAGAACGGAACCCTGGCAGCTGTGGGGACCCCTGGGGAGACGGCAGCCCATGCCCTGCGCCCAGCAGTCCGCCCCAGCCAAGCCCTGCAGGCACAGAGAGCATGCATAGCACGGCATAGCGGCACAGGACACAGGCGAGCACGCCGGGGAGAGGAGGTCAGCATTTGCAAGGAAAGATCACCACGAACATGAGCTGCCAGGTCCAAACAGAACTCTCACTTGAGGAATCAGAATTTATAACAGAGACTATAAAAGAATTATAATCGCTATCTTTTGAAGGATAAGACAAGATATAATTCAGAACAGTTTTTCTCAATTGCAAAGATGTGGAAACAACCCAAGTGTCCATCGATACATGAGTGGATTAACAAGATGTGGTATATGTATACCATGGCGTACTATTCAGCTTTAAGAAACAATGGTGATATAGCACTCTTGTATATTCCTGGATAGAGCTGAAACACATTCTACTAAGCGAGGTATCCCAAGAATGGAAAAACAAGCACCACATGTACTTACCATCAAATTGGTATTAACTGATCAACACATAAGTGCCCATATAAGAATAACAGGCAGGGAGGATGGGAGAAGGGGAGGAGGGGACGGGTATATGCGTACACAAAGAGTGCAACGCGCACCATCCAGGGGATGGACACGCTTGAAGCTCGGACTTGGGGGGGGAGGGGGGTAAGGGCAACATATGTAACCTAAACATCTGTACCCCCATAATATGCTGGGGAAAAAAACAGTTTTTCTAAGAAAAACAGAAACAAAGATTAATATCAGAGACACTGACTATAAAAACCACAAATGTCAGAATAAAACATATCAACATATGGAATGAACAGCAAGAATGTGAAGGGCTAAAGAACAAATCAGGAAGCTGGAAAACAGGCAGGGAACTGTCCAAGGAGACAGAAGATCCAACCACCTAAAAGGAAGTCTACAGGAAGAAACTGGAAAGAAAAATTACACGCAGCATTTTTCTGGAGCTACAGACACAATCCTCAGATGGACAGGGCCCGTGGGGAAAGTTCTGTGTGTGAAGCCCTAAAAGGCTGCAAACTGCAGATGATCCACAAACAAAAGACAAGAACAGGGATTCGGAATGCTCACCAGTGATGTCAGATACAAGAAGTTCCAAGGGAACGTGGTCACGCACCCAGAACTCACACCCAAAGTAACATCAGGGTGGGAGAGCAAAGTAACAGCACCACACACCGTCTGAGCACCTCGTCGGGCGCGTGCCACGGGAGACAAGGCGATGAGCCAAAGACCAGCATGCCGAGAGCCAAGCGCAGGTCCTGCCGGGACGAGCATCCAGACACAAGGCTCACTCTGCTCTCAGGTGAGACTGAGGCCAGCAGCTCGGCGTTAGGAGGGAGCCTGGGGCCTGTCCCTCACTCTCACACTGCGGCTCCACCCAACTTCACTGCTCCTCACTTCCCAGTGAGGCAGGGTGAGGGCTGCAGCTCTCCAGCTGGAAGGAAAACCCCAAGCCCAAAGCAGAAGAGGAAGGGGCCTCCTTGAAAGTATCTGACACATCTTTACCCCAGGGGCAAAAGGACCTATCGGAAGAGTTAAGCCCAAAAAGGAAGTGAGGAAGAGAAACTGGGCTCTGTCACACATTCATGAGGCACAAGCAGCACCTCCTAACTCCACAGGCCAGAGGTGACCTGTTGGATGGCCACTGCCGTTCACTGGCCTTTCTCTTTAAGGCGTGGAAGTCCACGCGCCATCATTAAAACAGACGAGAAGAACAAAAGGAAACAGCAAGAGAAGACACAAAATTACCAGGCCTATGATGGATTTCGGCATGGTCTTGCGTGCCCTGTGAACTTTGACATCGGCGCCAGGGGCGGGAGGCTTCCTGTCCTCTGCGTCCACACTCCCTTCCCCGAGCACAGGCGATGCTGCGGCGGGCGTCTGGGGAAAAGCGCTTGGAGTCCTGCCTTTACCAGCCCCTCCAGGAAGGGTTTTTGCAGCATGGCCAGGAAGCGAGGAGGCCAGCGCGCTGGTAGTCCTCACGGGCTGCCCCTGCAGGCCCGGTTTACCTAGGAAGTATCCATTGCTGCCCACGACAGAAGTCTGCACGAAGTCGTCGGTCGTGACATGGTTTTGCTTCCCCACTTCTGTGTCTCTTTCTGAAATCCCATTCTCTGCTATTCGGGTGAGTTTATTGGTACCTTCCTGTGGGCTGACTTTTGTGCTCTCCTGAGTGTGCTTTGCTGCATTCAGATGACTGCTGGCATCACTTTTTTCACAAGACCCGTTGGTTTCGCCGTCTGCTGCCATGTGGGCCTCTCCTGCCTGTTTCTCTGCTGAACCTTCATCGGCAGCCATAGATATCTCTGCGGACAGAGGACAGAGAACCGTCACTGGCTGCACACACCCGCCCTCCTGCGACACCACCACCAACGCAATCTCTTTGATTGCTTATGTGAAACTCCTACACAGTCCTTTTATTTCATATACAAACTAACATTTAAGTTCAAACATTAAAGATAAAATTATTTCTTAAACATTAAGTCTGAAAGTTAACTGGTTAAGTTAGGGAGTCACCAGTATAAGGAGAACCCGAGCGTGTTTAGAGAACTGATAGAAAACAAGGCTTCAGAAGTAGCTTCTTCCCAAGAACAAGCCTAAACAGGCAGTCAGGGAGGGGTCGGACTCCCAGCTAGCCCTGGTCTGCTCGCCTTTCTCTGCAGACACCGGCAGATCTCACCCAGGACAGCTGTAACAAGAAACGCACTTTACACAGAAGACAGACACAATGTTTAACTCCACTGACAGGCTGAAGCAACGAACTCACCACTGCATCCCTGGACGCAGAGAGCTTCCATCAAGCTTGCGGCTCCACCACTCAGCGCCCCTTACTGCTCCCACCTGTCCCGTGCTCAGCAGCTAACACTGCAGATCTTCTCATTTACCACACTGATTGTCCTTCCTCCCCCAGGACCTAAGTTCTACGAGCACGACATCCTTTCTGTGTGTTCACAACTGTGCCTCGAGCGAGCAAGCAGGGCCTGGCACGTAATATGTGTGTAATAATACTTTCTGAATAAATAAAAAGCCATTAATAATTTTGTAAAACCCTCAGCAAAACAGAACAGGTAGACGCCTCCTTAACTTGGAGAAGGCTATAGACCAAATTCTGAGCAGATGCATACCTAATTCACAAATACGAAATTAACCACACGCAGGACAAGAGCGTGAGGACACTCATTAATACCACTGGTGTGTAACACGAAGGAGGTGCTGGGTGAACCTAAGGTGAAAGAGAGAAACGAGGGCGCAGGGCTGGAGAGGAAGGGACGGACCACCCCTTCACACCTGGTGTCGCCATCCCCTTGACACAGAATCAGTCCTTGAGTAAACACACAAGTGCAGTAAGATTGCTGAACAAGGGCATTTCTCTACCCAAACATTAACTAGAAAATGTAAGAGAAAAACAAAGCTATTATTCACAAAAGTAGGAAAACCTACAACGGATATAAAAGATTAGCCAAGATCACTCAAAGCCTGTGTAGAGAAAAACTTTTTAAACAGAGGGCATTTCATGCTCTTAAATGGGATGACACATTACAAAGCTGTCAGGTCTTCTCAAATTAAACCTATAAATTCAATGATATTCTAATCAAAATTCCCATTAGCGTACTGAAGAACGTCATGACCTTAATCTAAAATATATATAGAAGAATAAATTTTCACAAGTAACAAAGTAAATCATGAAAAGAATAACAAATCATGGAAAAGGGAAAACAGACTCACTATAACGGAGAAAAATGTACATGGGCCCTGACCAAACACCACTGGCACAGTTGGATTCCAGATGCTGCTCAGCAGGGCCCGGTTCGAGGAGCAGCAGGAGGAAGAAGGTAGTGCCCGCCCTGCTGAGTCTGAACCTGAAGCCGCAGCCCACACCTGTGGTCTCAGCAAGATCAGGGTGAGTCCCCCGCACACTCACGCTTGGGAAGTAATGTCCCAGACGGTCTGAAAACCTCAAGTTAATAAAGAAAAATGCAGAAGAATAGATCTATGGCCTAGAAACACGGAAAATTCATAAAATATCAAAAGCATAAATCGTAAAAAGAAAAATCTGATTATATCAAAAGTGTAGATTTTTGTTCTATAAGGAATTTAAATAGGCAGGTTAAACAATGAAGAATGATACAACTGTAATTTCTAAAACTGACAAGGGATTGATATCCAGATATAAGTAAAGGCTTTTTTTTTTTTTTTTGAGACAGAGTCTCACTCTGTTGCCCGGGCTAGAGTGCCGTGGCATCAGCTTAGCTCACAGCAACCTCCAAATCCTGGGCGGGCTCAAGCGATCCTCCTGCCTCAGCCTCCCGAGTAGCTGGGACTATAGGCATGCGTCACCATGCCCAGCTAATTTTACATATGTATTTTTTTTAGTTGTCCAACTAATTTCTTTCTATTTTTTGTACCAGAGATGGGGTCTCGCTCTTGCTCAGGCTGGTCTCGAACTCCTGAGCTCAAACGATCCTCCCGCCTGGGCCTCCTAGAGTGCTAGGAGTACAGGCGTGAGCCACCATGCCCAGTCATAAAGGCTTTAATCAGCATGAAAAAGCAGAAAACCTACCTCAAGAAAGGGAAAATGACACAGACATTTTCTGAAAAGGAAATTTACTAAAAAGGAAATAAAAACTGCGAGTAAGTATGTAAACGGCCTAAAACCCTAAATGAAAGGCAGAGATGATCAGAGTAACAAAAAGCAACACAATAAACAATACAGCTACAACAAACATGTACTAGTAAAATGAGAAACACAGACTACAGAGACGGCAAAGGTATGCCATGTGCGGGGTGGTCAGGACTGACCCTGTCTCGGATGCCAATGCGCCAGGCGACGTCTAGTCAACCCCAGTCCTGTGAACGCCTCCCGATTCCTGCCCCATCTACCGTACTGAGTGTAAGGACATGCACTATTGTAAATCCCGCCTACAGAGCAAAGCAACTTCGATGTTACTGCACAGATCAGAGGCTCTGGCTCCCTCGGCACTCTTGCCTGTCTGGAGGGTCGCCTGTAACTCTCCCCCGAGCTCGCAGCCCCGTCCCCCTGGTGTACGAGCCCCGGGTCTCGGGAGTAACGGTGCAGACATGCACTGTCTGGATGCCGCCCTAGACCCATAAGTTCCCCAATAAACCATCCTTTAGTGACAAATCAGATTTGTCTTCCTTGTTCTTTGGCTTCTTGGTTCCTTCAGCATTTGGGGGCCGCTCTGCATACAGCCCTTTCACGAACATGAGCAAAAATGAATTTTTTAAAAAGTTGGAGTGGCTACTTTAATAGCAAAGTAGATTACAGAAAAAAGAATATATAACAAAAAGGCCTCAAAATACTGGAGCCAAACACCAATGGAACTGCTAGGGGAAATAAAAAGTTCTGAAATTATAGTCACAGATTTCAGTACCCATCCCTACATGACTGATAGAACAAGTAGAAAATCAGTGAGGCTGAAAAGTACACTGCTAACAAACCTGACCCAATCAGGTGCTACAGACCACCCCCCCAAAACAGCAGACACCTCCCGCTCAGGGCACACAGAACCCTTACCAAGACAGACCACAGTGAAGATGTGAGACAAGTCTCAATACATTTAAAATGACTGAAGTCAGGCCGGGCGCGGTGGCTCACACCTGTAATCCTAGCTCTCTGGGAGGCCGAGGGGGGCGGATTGTTTGAGCTCAGGAGTTTGAAACCAGCCTGAGCAAGAGCAAGACCCCGTCTGTACTAAAATTAGAAAGAAATTAATTAGACAACTAAAAATATATAGAAAAAATTAGCCGGGCATGGTGGCATATGCCTGTAGTCCCAGCTACTTGGGAGGCTGAGGCAGGAAGATCGCTTGAGCCCAGCAGTTTGAGGTTGCTGTGAGCTAGGCTGACGCCACGGCACTCACTCTAGCCCGGGCAAAAAGAGTAAAGACTCTGTCTCCAAAAAAAAAAAAAAAGAAGACTGAAGTCAGAATAAAGTATGCTTTCTGAGCTCAACAGGATGAAATTTAAAATCAATAACAAAAAGTGATCTAGTAAAATCCCCAACCATTTGAAAACTAAACAATATACTTCTAAATAAACCATGGGACAAACAAGAAATCAAGAGAAATTAGAGAGTATTTTGAACTGAAAGAAAATGAAAACACAGTCCACCAGAAGGAGTGGGAGGTCACTGAGCAACACCTCAAGGGCTATGTCACCTGCTGGATACACACACACCATTCAGGGGACAGGTGCCCTAAAAGCCCAGACATCACCACTACACAATTTATTCATGTAACCAAAAACCACTCATACTCCTAAATCTGTTGAAATAAAAAAAGAAAGAAAAAGAAAAAAAAAGGAATGTGTAGCCCTAAGCACTCATGTCAGGGAAGAAGTCTTTAGCATCCTAAAATCTTATGAAATTACAGGAGAAAAAAAAGCAAATTAAACCCCAAACAAGCAAAAGAAAGAAAATAATATAAATCAGAGTGAGAACTGATGAAACAGAAAATAGAAAAGTAGAAGAAATCAATGAAATCAAAAGGTGTTTTTTCAACAAAGTGAACAAAACTGATGAATCTTATTCTTTAAGGTCACACCCTGATACCAAAACCAGGCAAAGAAAGACACTGCAAGAAAAAAAAAAACAAAACTACAGACTGATATCCCTAATGAACATAAATGTAAACATTCTAAACAAAATTATAATAAATCAAATCCAAAGTATACTTTAAAAGATAATATAAACAGTATAAGTGGGGTTTATCCCAGAAAGGCAGAGTTGGTTTAATATTTAAACAAACCAATTGGGCCGGATGCTGTGGCTCACACCTATAATCCCAGCACTCTGGGAGGCTGAGGCAGGAAGACTGCTTGAGCCCAGGAGTTTTGAGATCAGCCTGGGCAACATAGTGAGATCCTGTCTCTACAAAAAAATAGAAAAAAATCAGCCAGGTGTGGTGGCACACATCTGTAGTCCCAGCTCCTCGGGAGGCTGAGGCAGGAGGATCGGTTAAGCCTAGAGTTGGAAGCTGCAGTGAGCCACGATGATGCCATAGCACTCCAGCCTCGGTGACAGAGCGAGATCTCATCTCCTAAAACAAACCAAACACACAAACACATAAACCAAGTGATCTAATTCACCACTCTGACAAAGTAAAAGGAAAATAAATTATCTTCTCAAGAGATTCAGAAAATAACATTGGACAACATCCATCTCAGATAAAAACTGAGCGAACTATCACAGTGAAAGAAGGAAACTCCCTCAAGCTGACAAAGGGCACCCATGCACAACCTACAGCTCGCACCAGACTTACTGGTGAAAAACTGATGTTTCCTTCCCTCCTAAACGTCAGGACAACATAAGGATGTACACGCTCACTAACAGAATTCTGAAGGTTCCGGCTGGGGCAATCAACAAAAAATAGAGCGTTCAGGCTGGAAAGATTCAGCAAAACTGACTCATAGTTGACATGATCCCATACGTAGAAAACACAAAGGAATCTGTATGAAAGGTACTAGAACTGGTGACTGAGTTTGGGAAGGTTACAGAACACAAGATATATTATAAAAATGAACCTTGACCTAAACCTCACACCTTATATAAAAATTAACTCAAAATGAGAAAGAAATATAAAGGTACGTCATAAAACTATAGAACTTTAAGAAAAATATCTTTGAAAACTTTGGCTGGGAGGCCAAAGCAGGAGGATCACTTGAGGTCAGGAGTTCGAGACCAGCCTGAGCAAGAGCAAGACCATGTCTCTACTAAAAATAGAGATGTTTACCTGGGTGTGGTGGTGCACACCTGTAGTCCCAGCTACTCAGGAGGCTGAGGCAGGAGGATAGCTTTAGCCCAGGAGTTTGGGGCTAGAGGGTGAGCTAGGCTGATGCCACTGCACTCTGGCCTGGGTGACAGAATTAGACTCTGTCTCAAAAAAAAAAAAATCTTTGAGATCGAGAATTAGTCAAAGAGTCTTAGCCTTGACACCACAAGTACAATCCATAAAAAGAAAAACTGATAAATGGGATTTTATCAAAATTAAAAACTTCTGCTCTGCAAAAGCCCATGTGAAGAGGATGAAAAGATAGCTACAGACGGGGAGAAAAATATTTGTTCATTAGATATCTGACAAGGGACTAGTATCTAGAATATATAAAGAATTCTCAAAACTAAACAGTAGTACATCTAACCCATAATAAAATACCACTCCACACCCAGTATGACAGCTGTAATTTTAAAAATGGACGGCAATGGCACGTGGAGAAACTGGACCCCACGTGGACTGGCTGAGAGTTGCTGGGGAATGGGAATGTCAGACACTCGTTCTGGAAAACAAGTCAGCAGGTTCTCACACAGCTGAACATTCACTCACCACACAACAGCAATCGCACTCCCGGGCGTTCGTCCCAAAGAAATGAAACTTACATCCAACAAAAATGTGTGCACGCATGTTCGCTGCAGCTTCTACTTCGTAAAAGGTAAGAAACAGAAACCACCCAGATGTCTTCCCGGGAGTAGCTGGTTAAACAAACCGTGGTACACTCAGACTACGGAACATAGCTCAGGAATGAAAAGGAGCAAACTACCGACACGCGAAGGAACATGAATGAATCCCCAGGGGATTGTGCCAAGTGAAAAAATAAATCAATCCAAAAAGGCTGCCTGGTATATGAAACCATTTACACAGACAAATCCATAGAAATGAAGAACAGACTAACAGTTGCCAGAAAATAAAAACAAGAGGAGGGAGGCGAGGGTGCAAGGTGGAGCAGTCATGCAAGACCAGGAGGGCCCAAGTGTGGGACGGCCGCGTTGCCACCGTGGTGGTGGCCACGCCAGCCTGCACCGTGCAAGCAAAACCAGGAAAACGTGAATGAAACAGCAGACGGAGCCCACGCCGATATCCCGCTGGGATGCCGGGCTTCGGCTTTGTGAGCCGTCACTGCTGATGGAAACAGAGTAAAGGACGTGAGATCTCTCTGCACTGCTTCTTAAAATTACATGTGAATCTACGATTATCCCAAAATAAAGTTAATTACAAAAGCTAAGTCTCAAGTCTATATATACCAGCAATGGACAACTGGTAAATAAAATGTTAAACACATAATTTATAAGAGCAGAAGAAAATGAAATAATTACAGATGCAAGACCTATACACTAGGAAACACAATGTGTGCCTAGGAAAAATTTTTTTAGGAAATAAATAAACGGAGAAACATATCTTATTCATGAGTCAGAAGACTCAACACTGAGTCTCACGTGTGAGCTGAAAACAGAAACCCGACCAGGGAAAAGGAGAGTTCTCCGCTACCACACTGGGCATCCAGCAGAGATCCTGTGTGGCTAATGCCTAGAAGTCGGGCTCTGAGACCTGAGTAAAATCTCTTTACAACAACAGAGCACCCCCTGAACTGAAGGTTACTCTATTGTAGGCTATAAATGCCTAGAGAGGCCAAAAAGAGAGCAACTTCTCTGCAAGAGAATGAATCATGTACCTTAGAAAAGTCCAGCAATCTTGTTTTTTGAGAAAGAACCAAATCCAACATCATATTCAATCCACCAACAATACCAAACAATCGAAAATTACTACATATGCAAAGGCAGGAGAACTCGTAACAAAGAAAAGTCAGTCAGTAGTCCCCCAGGGAGAACAGACGACAGACTGGACCGAGCAGACGGGAATGGTAAGGCTGTAGCACTGTGCCATACTTAAAGGAAAACACACACACTGCGGGAGAAACACAAGATACGAACGCAGACACTATCCCGCACCCATCGATCCAAACAGAACCGATGGGAAGCATCTGAAATTCGCCTATCACGTGGCGAGACTGACAGTCAGACGCCAATGCCCAGAGAACCCGGAGACACATCCCCAGAATCCATGTGAAATGGAGCACAAGGGGAAACAGCCGACAGGTGAGTGAGCTGAGCCTAAGTGGACTGCGGGACATTTCAAGTAGTCTGACTGACATACACGTGGAGTGACCAAATGGGAGAGACAAAGGAAAATGTATTTGAAAATTTATTTTGGCCAAATATTTCCAAATTTGATGAAAACTATAAAATCAGTGATCCAAGAAGGTAGTGAACTCCAAGCAAGGTAAGCACAAACAAACCAAACCAATGCACAACATAATCAAATTGTTGAAAATCAGTGACAGAGATAAAATCTTAAAGCAGAGAAGAAACATCACACATGGAGAAAAAGATTAAAATGACCACGATTCTAGCTAAAAACTAAGCCAGTTAGAAAGCCAGGGAACGACATCACTGCACTGCTGGGTGGCAAAGCCTGGCGTCAGCCCCGTGCACCCTCGGGTTCTGACCCAGAGTCGGCTGGATCCGCAGCGGGAACCCTGTGGATGCAGAGGCCACTGTGCTAACCCAGAATTCCACGCCATCCACCACAACATCCTTCCAACATACCCTTTTCAGACAAAGTCTGAGAAAGTTAGTCAGCAACAGAAAAACACAACAAATAATGCTAATTAAATTTCTTTAGTTGGCTGGGAAATGATATCACATGGAAACTCATTTAAACATAAATAGGTTAAATGTAAGAGTGTAAGAAAAAAATATACCATGCAAAACACAAGCCAAGGAAAGCTGGAATAGCTATATACCTATTAAACTAAGCAAATTGCAGGCAAAGGGAAATTACCAGGGGGAGGAAAATACCCACAGTAATAAAAGGGTCAATTTGTCACAAAGATGTAATAACCCTGATGTACACACACCTGAAATGAGCCGGGCATGGTGGCTCATGCCTGTAATCCCAATGCTTGGGGAGAAGGCAGGAGGATCACTTGAGCCCAGGAGTTTGAGACTAGCCTGGGCAACATAGAAAGACCCCCATCTCTACAAAAAGTAGAAAAATTATCTGGGCGTGGTGGCATGCACCAGTAGTGTCAGCTACTTGGGAGGCTGAGGCAGGAGGATCACTTGAGTTTGAGGCTACAGTGAGTCATGATTGAGCCACTGCCTGGGAAACAGAGGAAGACCCTGTCTCTAATTAAAAAGGAATAAAAAAGAATAATTAATATCAATTTTCATAAACTCCTCCAAAATATGGAAGAGGAGGGATCTCTCCCCAATTTACTCCATGAGGCCGTTACCCTGACACAAAAAAACAGAGATATCACAAGAAAACTATAGACAAATATCTCTTATGAATGTAGATACAAATGTCCTAAACAAAATACTAGCAAACTAAATGCTGCAAGAAAAAGGCAGGGGAGATTAAACATCATGAACTGAACAAGCAGGATTTATCCCAGGAAGCTAAGGTTGGTTTAGTAACTCAAAAAATCAGTTAACATAACACACTGAATATCAACAGCACAGAATAAAGGACAAAAACCACATAAGCATCTCGACAGACACAGAAAAAAATCAGTACTCCTTTCATGATAAAAAAACACTTAGCAAATTAAGAACAGAAGGGAACTTCCCCAACCTGACAAAGCGCATCTACAAAAAACCTGCAGCTACCACACTAAATGATAGGAGACAAGAAATTTTCTCCCTAAGACCAGAAACAAGACAAGAATGTCCATTCTTGCCACTTGCATTCATCCTTGTACTGGGAGATCTAAGCAAGGCAATGAAGAAAGAAATAGAAACAAAAGGCATGCAGATTGGAAAGGAAGAAACAAAACAATCTCTATTACAGATGACATGACCTTGTATATGGAAATTCCTAAGGAAGTCTAAACAACTATTAGAATAAATGAATTCAGCAAGGTTGTAGGATACAAGATCAATGCATAAAAATAAATTCTATTTCTATACAGTATCAATAAACAAAATTTTTTTTAAATTCCATTTAATATAACATCACAATCAGGGATACATTTAACAAAAAAGTATAATACTTACACACTGAAAATTATAAAACATTATTGAGGGCAAAATTATAGAAGACCTGAATAAGTAGAAAGACCTTATGTTCATGGAATGGAATACTTCATGATATCAAGATGGCAAAACAGACGGTCCTTGACTTGCCATGGTTCGACCTACGACTGTTCACCTCTACGATGGTGGGAAAGTGAGGTGCATTTAGTAGAGACTACACTTCAAGCACCTGTACAACCACTCTGACTTTCACTTTCAGCATTCAATAAATTTTGAGATATTCCACAATTTATTACACAGTAGGCTTCATGTGAGATGATTTTGTCCAACTGTAGGCTAATGTAAATGTTCTGAGCACATTTACGGTAGGCTAGACTAAGCTACCATGTTTCAGCGGGTTAGCAGTATTAAACACATTTCGACTTACTGAGATATAACCCCGTTGTAAGTTGAGGAGCATCTGTAGTCCCCAAACTGATCTACAGATTCGACTTGGTCCACAACAAAATTCCAGCTGGCTTAGCTGCAGAAATTGACAAGCTGATTCTAAACCCATATGGAAACTCGAGAGACCAGAATAACCAAAACAATCCTTAAACAGAAAGTTAGAAGCCTCATGCTTTCCAATTTCAAAACTTGGTACAAAGCAACGGTGATCAAGACAGTGCAGTACTTGCATAAGGAAAGACAATCAATGAAACAGAACTGAAAGTCTGAGAATAAACCCTTATGTTTGCACTCAATTGAAACACCCAACAAAAACGAGAGAACAATTCCATGGGGAAGAAAGGTCTTTTGAATAAATGATGCTGGGACAACTGGATATAAACTTGCAAAAGAATGCTGGGTCCTACCTCAAACCATACACAAAAATTAACTCAAAATAGATCAAAGACCTAAATATTAAACTCTGAGAAGAAAAAATAGGCATCAATATTGGTGACCTTCTATTAAGTAACGGTTTGTTAGATGTTATACCAAAAGGACAAGCAACCCAAGGAAAAAAACAGATAAACTGAACTTCATCAAAATTAAAAACATTTGTATATGTGTACACAAAGAATGCAATGTGCACCACCTGAAAGATGGACATATTTGGAACTCGGACTTGGTGGGGGGGAGGGCAAGGGCAACATACGTAACCTAAACATCTGTACCCCCATAATATGCTGAAATAAAAAAAAAAAAGGGAAAAAAATTAAAAACATTTGTACTTCAAAGGACACCACGAAGAAAGCGGGAAGACAAGCCACAGAACAGGGAAGATATCTGCAGATCACGTATCTGATATGGGACTTGTACTTATAACTCTGACAACCCAACAATAAAAACCACAGAATGTGAAAAGACATTTTTCCAAAGAAGATATAAAAATGGCCAATAAGGGCCTGAAATCATGCTCAACATATTAATAACTGGCCATCAGGGAAATGCAAATCAAAGCACGATGAGTCGCCACTTCGCACTCACCAAGATGGCTGCACTCAAACGACAATGATGCCAAGGATGTGGGGGAACTGGAGCCCCGATAAGCTGCCGGTGGGAATGCAAGATGGCACAGCCACTGTAGAAAGAATCAGCATTTCTCAAAAGGATGAATCAGGGCACAGTGGCTCACGCCTGTGATCCCAGAGCTTTGGGAGGCCAAGGCAGGAGGGTCACTTAAGGCCAGGGGTTCAAGACCAGCCTGGGCAACATAGCAAGACCCTGCCTCTACAAAAATAGAAAAATTAGCTGGGTGTGGTGGTGTGCACCTGTAGTCCAAGCTACTTGGGAGGCTGAGGCGAGAGGATGGCTTGAGTCCAGGAGTTTGAGGGTGCAGTGAGCCATGATGGTGTCACTGCACTGCAGTCTGGGCAACTGAGCAAGACCCCCATCTTTAAAAAAAAAAAAAAAAAGATTAATCAAGATTGATCGAGGCCTTGGCCAGGGGCAGTGTGTAAGAGATAAGAGGACAACGTGGTGCTGATGATGCCACCATCACGTACGCAACAAGTTCTGCTAGAAAAGGCCTCAGGAGGGGTGACCTGGGAGGTAAGGGGGGAAAGCGGGAACCAGCAGAAGAGATCATTTCAAGGGCAGAGGGGGGTGGCAAAAAGAAGGGGCCAAAGAACAGAAAGAAAACACCCAGTCAGGCCTCGACAGGCCCCGTGTGGTGTGAAGCAGGTGGTGGCAGAGCTGTGCACAGGGGCAGCTCTGCAGGGCGGTCAGGACGGCAGCCGAAAGGAACGGGGGTGGTGGCCACAGTGCACGGGGGCGAGCAGTCGGGCCACCAGTGGGCTGGACGAGGCACCCAGAGGCTGTCCAGAGCAAGGGCAGGGGCCACAGCCTCAGTCCATGAGGGACCAGGCTTAGCCGTCTGGCAGAGCGCAGGCCCCAGCCAGGAGCCTCCCCGGGGCTCTGAGCCTCTGCCGTAGCAGCCAGCATGACAGGGTCCAGTCAGGACACTTCTCTCGAAAGTCACCTGGTCCGCTCGCTCCCCCTCCTTGTGGCCACGTGGACTAGGGTAACACTGTGACTCGTCCGTCACACCATCCGGGGTGCGCAGCTCCATGGGCCCCTCCAGCACACACAGCTGCAGGCCACCACCACTCCTCCCGCGTCAGCTCTGCACCGAGTCTCCCTTGGCTGCGGCTCTGCAGACCCCGCCACACTTCTCCCACCACCTCCTGGCGGCCACTGCTGCGTTCTCCCCACTTCCGTCACACAAACGGAGTCATCAGTGTGTGGCCTTTTGGGTCCAGCTGCCTTCGCTGCTCGAAACGTCAGGATGCACTAAGCGTCACCCACGTCGCTGCACAAATCACGCCATTTGTCCCTTGGTGTTGCCGACCACGCCTCTCTACGGGGAGTGCCACAGCGTGTCTGTCCAGTTTGTTACCAGGTGAGGACACCCAGTAGAGTCCAGTTCTCGGTGATATCGATAAACCTGCTACAAACCCTCGTGTGACCGACCGCTCGCTTTTAATTTCCTGGGTGTGCTTTAACACAAGGATATGTGGGGTTTTGCTTTCCATGCTTTGGTACATGTTTTCCTTCGCTAGCAGGTCTGTGTGTGTGTTTGGGTGATGTGGAGTCAGGAACGGGACAGACTAGAAACGACGCGCCACGCCTGCGTAAAGCGAAGAGAGTCAGAAGCCTGGGGCAGGCGAGAAGACATGCGGGCAGCAGGTCTTCCAGGCTGGAGTGCAGCCACGGCTGGCGCACACAAGCAAGCACCGCCCTTACCTGCTCGCAGCAGCTCGGTCTTCATGCAGCAATCCTGCTTCGGCTCCCCCTTTGCCGGAACTGCCTGCTAAAAAGAAACAACAGTCATCAGCACGGGCTGACCAGCAGACAGACCACACAACACGCCAACACAGCTTCCCCAAATGCACCCCATCCGGGGGAAGTCAAAGACAAACCAGTTATGAGAGTCACTGCTAGCAGCAGGGCAGTCAGGGCTTATTCATGCCAGCAGACAACACAGCCACCTGCAGGAGAATCAGCGTTCGGAAGACAGTCCAAGGAAACTTCTACTCTGTTTTGTTTTGTTTTTGAGACAGAGACTTGCTCTGCTGCCCCAGATAGAGTGCAGTAGAGTCATCACAGCTCACAGCAACCTCAAACTCCTGAGCTCAAGTGATCCTCCCGCCTCAGCCTCACGAAGTGGCTGGGATGACAGGTGCACACCACTGCACTCGGCTGATTTTTCTGTGTGGGTTTTTTTTTTTTTTAGTAGAGACGGGGTCTCACTCTTGCTCAGGCTGGTCTCTAACTCCCGACCTCAAGCAATCCTCCTGCCTTGGCCTCCCAAAGTGCTAGGATAACAGGCGTGAGCCACTGCATCAGGCCTTATCTGTATTTTTGGAGACAAAAGGAACAATGGGAGTTAAAAATCCCCATTTTCCTACTGTAACAATAATGATTTGGGTACGATTCAGCAGTGGACCCTAAAACTACTCGGTGAGGCCAGGCACAGCAGCTCACGCCTGTAATCCTGGCACTCTGGGAGGCCAAGGATGGAGGATCACTTGAGCCCAGGAGTTTTGAGACCAGCATGGGTAACACAGCGAGACCCTGTCTCTACAAAAAATAAGAAAAATTAGCCAAGCATGGTGGTGGCAGCACCTTGTAGTCCTGGCCACTTGGGAGGCTAAGGCAGGAGGATTGCTGGAGCCCATGGAGTTCAAGACTGCAGTGAGCTATGGTCGCACCACTGCACTCCAGCCTGGGCAACAGAGCAAGACCTTGTCTCAAAAAAGAAAAAAAAAAAAAAAAAAAAAAGGAAGAACAGCTCATACTCACGAAGGTCACAGAAAAAAAGTCTTCTCTCTACCTCAACCATCTAGCCTACATATTATTCTTCCTCCTTGACCTAAGCAAAACAAATCAACTAGATGAAAAATTTTGTGTTATTTATTTTAAATCCAGACCTTTCCTGTTGCTCTATGAATTAGTGTTAAACGTGTTTTGGGGACAGGATTTGTCTTAGGAGTTTTTACAGAGCTTTGCCCTGAAAGAATATGTAAACGTGTTGGTTTGCATTTCAAATGCTGTTACACTGGAAGGGCGTCTCTGA
>CAUYSK010115903.1:0-35951 GCA_963575035.1 Avahi laniger
AATTAATTTCTTTCTATTTTTGGTAGAGATGGGGTCTCGCTCTTGCTCAGGCTGGTCTCGAACTCCTGAGCTCAGAACGATCCGCCCACCTCGGCCTCCCAGAGTGCTAGGATTACAGGCGTGAGCCACCGCGCCTGGCAAAATTTCAAAATATTAAGGAGGTACAAATGTTTTTGTTACATGCAGACACTGTGTAATGCTGAAGTCAGGGCTTTCAGTGTGCCCACCACCAGGACAGTGTTCATTATACCTGATAGGTAAGTTTTCATTCCTCACCATTCTCTCCCCCTCCACCTTGAGCTATTGATTTTTTAAATGATGTCTTTGTCTGGTTTTGTTATCAAATACTTTGTTAATGTGGTATATTTCATTGATTGATTATTATATGTTGAACCATCCTTGCATTCCAGGAATAAATCTCACTTGGTCATGGTATATAATCCTTTTACTATGCTATTGAATTTAGGTGATAGTATTTTATTGAAGATTTTTACATCAATATTCATAAGGAATATTGGTTCATACTCTTCTTTTCTTGTAGTGTCTTTGCCTGGCTTTGCTATTAGAGTAATTCTGGCCTCACCAAATGAGTTTGGAAGTGTTCTCTTCTATTTTTTGGAAGAATTTGAGAAGGATTGGTGTTAATTCCTCTTTAAATGTTTGGAATAATTCACCAGTGATGTCATCTGGTCCTGGCCTTTTCTCTGTTGGAAGTTATTGAATTACTGACTGAAACTCTTTACTTGTTATACATCTTTTCAGATTTCCTATTTCTTCTTGAGTCAATTCCTGTAGTTTGTGGCCTTTCTAGGAATCTTTCCATTTCATCAAAGTTATCTAATTTATTGCCGTACGTTGTTCACAGCATTTTCTTACAATCCTTTTCATTTCTGTAAAGTTGGTAGTAATTTCCCCTCTTTCATTCTTGATTTTAGGGATTTGAGTACTTTCTTTTTTGCTTAGTCAGTCAAGCTAAATGTTGTCAATTTTGTTGATCTTTTCAAAGAATCAAATTTTGGTTTCATTAATTTTCTCTATTGTTTTCTATTCTGTATTTTATTAATTTATTCTCTAGTCTTTATTAGTCTTTCCTTTGATGGCTTTGGATTTAGTTTGCTCTTCTTTTCCTAGTTTCTTAAGATGGAAGTATAGGTTATTGATTTGAGAGCTCTCTTTTCTTCTTTTTAAATGTGTTTACAGTTACATGTTTCCCTCTAAGCATTGCTTTAGCTTTATTGCACAAGTTTTGGTATATTGTGTCATAATCTTCATTCACCTCAAAGAATTTTCTAATTTATCTTGTGATGTCTTCTTTGATCCATTGGCTACAGATGAGTATGTTGTTTAATTTCTACGTATTTGTGAATTTCTCAAAATTTTTTCGTATTTATCTCTAATTTCACTCCATTGTGATCACGGAACATATTTTGCATGATTTCAATCCTTTTAAATGTGTCGAGGCTTATTTTATGGCCTAGCATATGGCCTATCCTGTAGAATGTTCCATGGGCACCTGAGAAGAATGTTCATTCTGCTATTGTTGGGTAGAGTGTTCTACAGATATCTGTTAGGTCTAGTTAGTTTATATTGTTGTTCAAGCCTTATATTTCCTGTTTTAAATCTTTTCTCTATTCATTCTACCCCTTTTGGGGATTGGTTGTTAGGTGCACACAGAGATCTTTTTAACATTTGTATCTGATTGTATCCTTCCTCTGTTTGGATACCTTGGATTCTCATCTACCGCAAAATAGAGAAGGCTCCTCAATATGGCACTCAAGGCAATGATTGGGCTAATGGCAATTTCCAGTCTCCTCAAACTCTGACTTCTAGCCACACTGAATACCTTAGAGTTCCTTGAAAATATCATGTTCTTTCTTCCTTCTGATCTTTGTTCATGCTATTCCTTTGCCTAGATTGTCTCTAATCTCAACTCTCCCTTCCCCAGCTAACTCTAATTCATCCTTCAAGGTCTAGGACATCTTTTCAAACCCACATCTGATTAACTTGTTGCTCTTCTGTGTTCTCTCAGTACCTTGTGCTTACCGCATAGCACTCCTCTCCTAAAAAGGAATTGGAAATTTGTCTGTCTCCCTAACCAGACTGGGAGTTCCCTGAGGGAAGGAACAGATACGAGTCATTCCTATTTCTCTAGCACCCATCATAGGGCTGAGCAAAGAGGGGAGTTCTAAGGCAAACAATATTTAAACAACATATTCAAGCCAAAATAAATTTGGTGGGCCCAGCTGTCATTGCCTTAAGCCTCATTCCATGGACTTTGCAAGTCCAGTTTACCACATGATGTGATGGAGAAAGCAATGAAGATTATGAGTTTTCTGTGTGCTTATGCCTTTAACCATGACCAGCTTATGAGCTATTTGGAAGAGATTGATTCCAGGTATGGAGATTTACTCAGCTTCCATCTCTAATCAAGGACTTTTTGGAATATAAGAGCTTCCAAATCCAATTTGTTAGACCTCCAATGATTCACAAGACTGTATTTTTGTATGGATGTGACAAGATATATGAACACATTGAATTTGAAACTGCTGGAAACAAACAAAAGCTCTGTTAATTTGTTCAAGGAAATGCAGACTCCAAGTGGACATGTGGATTGGGCAGATGACGACTAGAAACCTCTCATTTTCCATTGATGAGGTGTCTTGAGTTCAATGCATTCATAGATTTTGAAAAATGCTGCACTATATTTGATGGAAAATAAGTCACAATTGCATGAGGATTCTCTTCCCTGGATGCAGAGGAAGAGGTGCAGAGGAGAGTTTAAGCCACAGAGTTCTGAGAGCCCAGGACCAGAGGAAAGAGTCTCTCACCTTAGGCTAGATATGCAGAGCCAGGAACCTGCAAGACAAAAAGACTAAAGCAATATCAGGAGGTCAGAGTGAACTTCAGGCTTGGGCCAAGTTGGGCATATGCTAGGCATGGTTGATTGTCCTGCATTTTGTGTAGCAGCCTAGGCAGGGTGCATAGGGCCTAGCTGAGTTTACGGCACAGTGATGGGATGGTCAGAAGAGGTTCATCAGTTTTTCCTTAATATAATAGCTCATTGAGATATAATTCACATACCACAGAATTCACCTCATTCATATATTTTAATGAGTATAAACAATTCTTTTTGTTCATAAACAAAAATATACAATTTTAAAGACTTTCTAATGATTGCCTTGGGAGTATAGACTTTTTATTTATTTATACCCTGCCTGCAACTAAATTATCAAGCCCTCTACCAGTGTGTGTCAACATTCAGCTCAGTTAACTGGATCTACCAAGAAATACATTACCTCTAGAATTTTGCAAATGAACATGATCCCAACCTCTTGGGCTGGATAGCCAAGATCTAGACAAGCTTAGGGTCTTCCTGGTGCAGTTGAAAGTACATTCTCTTTCTTAAAAATGCCAAAATGATGCCCTCATCAGGAGTCTGTCTCTGGAGTCAGCATGAGACAGGTCCAGACTGAATAGCTCCAGCTGTTCCAGTTCATTTTGTTAAATACCAATGTCCTAGTCTTATTATTAGATCGATCAGAATTGACCAATGATCAACAGTAGGCCTATAAATGTGCACTTTTGAGTGAGTACAGTTGATTAAATTTTTTTGAGATGCTTTTGTATTATGGTACCCACAGTACATATTGTTGAATAGCCAACAAGCCATATTTCACCATTATTATCAATTTATGTGGCCTATACATATCTGCTTTTTTAAATGTGACCTACAATGGAAAAACATATGGTCATACTGCTTTAAACTTCTCTAAAATTTCAGGTCTCTTAGCTAGATTTGTGATCAGAACTCCATGGAGGCAGGGTATTTAAGCTTGTAATTTCTAATAAAGGCTTAGAGAGCTAGTATTTTATCTCAAAAATAAAAATGTTTACTGAGGGCTAATGTATTTATTTTGGAAACCAATAGAGAAGGTGGTTTGTGGATATTCTATTATGAAAGTTGAGAAGCTTGATCCCTGGTGTCACCTGAATGGGAGGTCATAGGACCTCTCACGGAGGTAGGCCATGAAGCTACTTGCAGTGAAGTCCAGATCTTCCTCAGGAAGCAGTTTTGACTCTTTGCCAATGTGTTAAAAAAAATGCTTTGTTGAGTCCTCAAGTTCTACAGTATGGAGCATGACATTAACCAGTCACTTGCCATGATCATAGAAATATCTCAATACTATTCCAGCATTGCAAAGGCCACATCAAGGACCCCTTCAAGGATCTGGGGTGGTACATACTGTATGAAAGCAATCTTAGATGAAGGGTGTTTATCTTGTCTGAGAAAGTTCCATCTGCACTCGAGGCAAGGCATTACTGTCTTGCTTACTTGAGAGACCTTTTTAAAGTCCCTATGATCCACGTGCCTGTAGTTTGGAACCTGCCCCTCTCTCCCCCACCCCCACATATACATCCATGCTCATCCTCAACTTTGACTCCAGTTCAAGATAATGGACTCACACCATTGTAATCTACCCTGGTGCTTTTGTTTGACCATTCGGCATTTTCCAGCCCATTTCTTGTTACTAGCGTTTTATACTTAGACCTCATCCTGATAATTTGATAATTTGATAATTTCTTTTACCTATCTTACCCAACCACTCTTACTGCCATTCAGGCCTCAACTCAGC
Organism: Avahi laniger; assembly: GCA_963575035.1. Classification (NCBI taxonomy): domain Eukaryota; kingdom Metazoa; phylum Chordata; class Mammalia; order Primates; family Indriidae; genus Avahi; species Avahi laniger. Next base: position 4,635 of record CAUYSK010115903.1, read on the forward strand.
TATCACCACATCTGTAAAGCCTTACTCACCTGAGTCTGAATTAGGACCCCATGCCTGAGGATCCCAGAACATCCCGTTCTTCTCTTTTTAAAAATTGTTTATTATTTATTTAATAAAGACTTGCTCTTGCTCAGGCTGATCTTGCTCAGGCTGATCTTGAACTCCTGATCTCAAGTGATCTTCCCATTTCGGCATCCCAGAATCAGTGCTAGGATTACAGGCGTGAGCCATGGTGCCCGGCTCATTCTTCTCTTTATCATCTCTGTATTATAATAATCTGTGTGTCTTTCTCACCCCAGCCCCCACCCTTAGCCAGACTGTGAGTTCCATAACAGCACTTGTTCACTGCTGTATCCTTAATGTCACATACAGGGCTCAGTGCGTACAAGATACTCTGCAAACCTTTATTGAATAAATGAATTTATTCCACCAACTTATCTATGCCTTTAAACCCTGACCGTACCCTTGACTTGGTCCTTCAGCTGAAGATTGACACTATGGAATGTCTGATTTTAAGTAACATGACTTCCCCATGAGTCTGCTTGGTTGAATTAGCTGCAAGTCAATATGCCCCCAGGTAACTGAACCTACTTTATAAAGTTATTTAATATTGATCAACTGAGTTACAGAAAATATGTGCCAAAGTCAATGGTTATAATTTTATCTTAATTACTTCTAACAGGAGCAAAATACTATGATTATCTTTTGAGGTCCCTTTTCCCAAGTAATTATAAAACCATGTCACCAACTTACTAAAGGTCCCTGAATGTGTATTTGCCATGGCAGGGAGAATATCTTTCCAGACAATTGAAACACAGATTCAAATCATTGGAGGAGAAATTTAAAAAGAAGAGGGCAAGCTCTTTGCAAGTGGTATTTGCAAATATCAACCCTAGCTTAGGGGTGTTGCCTGGTCACTAAGAGACCACACAGGACGCTCGTACCTTGGTGAATTTACTGAGATCCACGATCTGTTCTTCACCTTTGCAATTTAAAACACTTCAGCCTCAGAAAGATAATTCATTCTAGCCAAATTCACATTTATCAAAGCAGAGTGCCAATTTAGTAATTTACAATAAAAAGTAGAACACCAAGGACAAAAATCTTAAAAGGAAATATTGATAGATTTGACTGTATAAATATTTTAAACCTCTTTATACAAAAATCCACCATAAATAAAATTAATGAGAAAGGATTAATATTCATATATAAAGATCTCTTATGAATGCACAAGAAAAAGGTAAGTGTTTCTTTTTTTAAAAACCTAGTCTTGAACCCAGAAGGATAAGTGTTTTAATATAAAAGTGGGCAAAGGATATGTATAGGGAATTCATAAAATAAAAAATACAGTTGGGTAATAACTGAAAATTTTGTTGTTTTTTTTGGTAAGAATGCTCAAGGGTGACAATGAAAATTTCAATTCTTCTTTCTCCTGTCAGTGGTGTACTAGAGTCTGCTTGCAGGGCTTGAAATCTTGTATTGATAGCTTGAAATCAGTCATGGTGAGAGTATTTACACCATGGAAATCATAAAATGATGCCTATCAGGGCTGTTTGTTTTTTACTTGGAGAGCCAGTTGTTAAACATTTCCCAGCACACTACTGTGTGTATTCAAATCACTGCCTCTCCCTGAATCCTTTCCAACTACATTTAAATGTTCTGGAGTCTTCTCTGTCACCTTTTTAATTTTGTTTTAGAGATAAGTTCTCACTCTGTCTCTCAGGCTGGAGTGCATTGATGCCATCATAGCTCACTGCAGCCTCAAATTCCTGGGCTCAAGGGATCCTCCTGCCTCAGTCTCCCCAGTAGCTGGGACTACAGGCACATACCACCATACCCAGCTAATTAAAAAAAAATTTTTTTTTGGTTGAGATGGATTCTCACTAAGTTGCCCAGGCTGGTCTTAAACTCCTGGCCTCAAGCGATTCTGCAGCTTTGACCTCTCAAAGCGCTAGGATTACAGGCATGAACCACCACGCCCAGCCTTCTCCGCTATCTTTAAAGAAACCCTGACCCCTATGGCCTCCTCCAGCCACCATACCATCTCTGATTTCCTTCACAGCCAAATTTCTTCAAAGAATTGGCTTAGCAGTACTTGCTAAATCCATTTATTCATTTCTCAATCATTTTTCAACATACTTAAGCCATTTTTTGACACCGTCACTCTCCTAAAACAGCTCTTCTTGAGCTCAATGACCTAAATTCTGTGGACAGTTTTTGCTTACCTCCCTTGCCCTCTTGGCACTGTTCAGTTCTATTGACCATTACCTTCTTGAAATCCTCTTGTCCTTGGGTTTCAGAGACACACGATCCGGTTGTCCTCCGTCCTCTCTGGCTTCTCCTTTTCAGTTCCCTTTTCAGGTTCTTCCTCCTATTTTCTACCTCTAAACGTTGCTGTTTTCCAGGGATCAGTCTTGAGTCTTTTTCTCTTCTCTGCTCTCTCCCTGGTTAATTCCATCTATTCCCCTGGGTTTAAATATCAACTATATACCAGTGACTTCTATATTTGTATCTCTACTCTGAGCTGCAGTTGCCTGCTTGACATCTTCCCCTTTAACGTCTTAAAAGCATCTGAAACTCAACATATCTCAAACTGGAGCCAAAGACTTTCTCCCCTTCCCCAGATCAGAGGTTCTCGAGTATTCCCCAGCTCAATAAAATGTACCACAATATAAGCCAGAAATCTCGGAGCTGTCCTTGCCGTCTCTGTCTTCCTCTGTCTTCCCACATCACCAAGTCTAAGTTGTCTTTACCTTCTAAATATCTCCCAAATAGCATCTTTTCATCTTCTTTTCCACAACCCTAGTACAAGCCTCAACAATCTCTCAGCTGGACCACTGCAGTAGTCTCCTAACGGATTTTCTTGCCTCTACTCTTTTTTCCCTTCAATATATCCTCCACACTGAAACCAAGGGAACTTTTCAAAACATGGATCCGATCATGTTACACTCTTGTCTTAAGCCCTTCAGTGGCTTCCCCATTGCTTTTAGGATTACAATAGCCTAGGGCCCTGCATGTCTTGCTCTATGCCCACCGCTCCCATCTTGTTTCATGCCACTCTGGTCCCTGTGCACTCCAGCCACCCCAGCTTTCTTTCTATTTATTGAATAGAGCCTCCATACATGTCCTTCCTTTTTCCTGGAGTGTTCTTCCTACTCCCATCCTCCCTTCATCTTGCTGACTCCTCTTTAGTCTTCTGATCTCAATTCTAACATCACTTTCTCCATGGCGCCTCCAGGACTGACATGCTAGACTGCTAGACTAAGTCAAATCTGTCCCCACCCCTCACCATTATAGTCTCTACGGGCACCATAAATACCTCCTTAATTGCTCTTATTGCAGTTTTATTTTTTCATTTATGTGTATGATTATTTAGTTATTGTCTGTCTTCCCTACTAGACTATAAGCTCCATGAAGAGAGGGACCAAGTCTGCTTTCACCAACCATTGATCTCTAGCATCTAGTCTAAGACTTGACACACAGTGGGTACTTAATAAACATTTGTGGGGTTAATGAATTGCTTAGTGACTTTTGTGTATATAGGAAATGCATAAAACTATGCCAGCTAGTATTTTTCCCTTTTGTTATTGCTTTCAGAAAGCTGAAAAATCATATTTAAAGCTTGTGATTGATAATTTTATATGTCAACTTGACTGGGTCAAGGGATGCCCAGAAATAGGGTGTGTCTGTGAAGGTGTTCTGGAAGAGAAAAGGTGGAGGAAGGTTGAATTGGCTCTCTCTGCCTGACTGCTGAGCTGAGACATCATTCTTCTCCTGTCCTTGGACTAGGACTTACACCATTGGCTTCCCAGTTCTCAGGCCTTTGGACTATAACTGGAAGTTTATAGCAATGGCTTTCCTGGGCTCCAGGTTGCAGACGGTAGATTGTGGGACTTAGCTTCCAAAATCATGTGAATGAATTCTTTATAATAAATCATATCTATATCTGTATCTATATATAATGACTCTGTTTCTCTGTAGAATCCAGATGAATGCAAAACTTAATCACAGCAATTACACCAGCCCACTAGAAATAGCATATTTGAATTCTCTCTTTTGATGTGCATGTACTATTTCATTTATTGACCCATGAACTCTCTTTTGGAATGAGATGGCTGGGTGTGTGTGTGTGTGCACATGCACCTATGTGTGCACATGTGTATGGGTGCAAAGAGAAATCAGTACATAAATGCAAAGTGTTGAGAGATTGATATCAAATGGAGACCTCATTTTAATCAATGACTAATGGTGGTGATGGTGAAGCCAGTATCTTACTAAGGCATCATTACCGTCTTTATCCATTTCTGTGTCTTCTTATTTCCACACTCTCACAGTCATTGTGACTCATCTGCGGAGGACTATAAGGCAACTGGGTAGAGACCATGTTTCTCTAGATTCTGCGCCATGTTTATGGGCTGTTGATCAATGTCACTCACCTCGCAAAACTTACATCTTTTTTTAACCTTTTTTTCCTTCTGAAATATAACACACATCCAGAAGAATTCCTAAAGCATAAGGATACAACAAAATCAATATTTATAAAGCAAATACCCATGTAACTGCCACCAAGAAGTAGAACATTGGTATTTATTGTCCATACTGCAACTTGGATACTGCCTTATGACATATTTGATATTTTCTATTTGACATGTGTGTGTGTGTGTGTGTGTGTGTGTGTATGTGTGTGTGTTAGTCTCCCCAGCTAGACCGTAAGTTCTTCAGGAACAGAAACTTGACTTTATATTTTTTTCCACATCCCACAGTGCCTAGTGCAGTGCCCTAGATATGGTAGGTGCTCAATACATTTTACAAGATTTTACTCTGTGCCTCTGGGAAGACTGCTGAGGACTAATTTGGCAAACAAGAATTGTTTGAGGAAACACAAAATTATATCATTTGTCTGATTAAGTATGTACAAACCATGGCATAAGGGTAACCAGTATGTCACGATGTGGGTGGGGGAGCTCAGCCTTCCCTTGAGTTCCGGATCTTGCCCAACGTATAATGCCAGCCAAGGATTGATGCACCATCCTCCTAACTAGTCTCCCTGTCTCCAGTCTTACCTTTGTTCAATCAGTTCTTCACTGGTGGTGACTCAAGTGATCTGCGTGAATATAGATCTCACTGTGCCATGCCACTGCTTGCTAACTATGCATGCAGTCGTTCTCCAACTATGATGTGTCTCGGAACCACCTGGAGAGCTTGGTACAAGCCCACATTTCTTCTCCCATACAGAGATTCTGATTCAGCAGATCTGAGGTGGGGTCCAGGCCTCTGTATCTGTACGAAGCACTATAGGTAATTCTGATGCAGCCGGCTTGGGTATCACCCATTAAGAAACACAGCTTCAAAGGCTCTTTATTCCCTACAGGTTGAAACATCAGCACCCTTAGTATGGTACACAAGGCCCTTAATGGGTGGCCCCTTTTCATGCTGACTGTATTCTGTCTATGCCACTCCACTCCCATGTCACTGTCACCATCATTTCTCGCCTGAACTGCTACAACAGTGTCCTTACTCTCAAGCCCTAACTGCTTTAATCACCCTCTCCTCTAATCTTTTTCTCCAGCTGGAGCCAGAGTGACCTTTCAAAATTGGAAATATGTTCATGTCACTCCCCTGCTCAAAACTCTTCTGGGATAGTTTCTCCAATTAGCTCAGGTGGCCCAGCATCTGGATGTGGCGGTGCTCTTTCCAGAACACCATGAAATAATTGATATATTAAATCACACCATATGAAATAAAACACTTCTCAAAAGAACACTTCTGCTAGCTGAAAGTATGTCTACATTATGTGTGTGCAATATAAAATCATAGTCACAAGCACAGATGTCCATGAAAAAATAAACTGTTGAATTAAGCATGATCAGTACTGGGATTGTCTGTTTCATATTCATATGCTACTTGTTCGTTCGTTTTGTTGCCTGCTAGTGGATAAGTAGGAGCATCTGTCAAAGATTTAGGAAAATTTATGGTAAAAAAAAAAAAGTTAAAATAGAAAAAGTTCTACCCATTAACTGATTTTTCTTTTTCTTTTTCTTTCTTTTTTCTTTCTTTCCTTTTTTGCACTGTGAGCATCCCATTTGCTCTGGGCACTCTTCCAGGTGCTGACTGAGTAAGCATTGTCCCTGGAGAGCACAGCTCGAGAATCCCTGTTCTGGAGGAAAAAGTCTAAGTAATGTGGTATGACCAATCTAACCCTTCCAGATCTGACTCCACCTTATCTGGCACTTAGCACAGTTGCTGCTGATGTACAGTTGGGATTCAGTGAATATTTGTGGAATGAATGTAAAATTGCAAAGGACGCAAAGTTTATCCTTCAAACCCTTCCAGCTCCCTACATGGGTCCCCTCTACTCCTTATTTGGCACCCCTTCCCCAAGCCTGGGCTCTCCATACCCTCATGCTGCCCATCGCAGAAATATACCATGATCTGCCATTATTGTCAATGGCCCAGGCTTCAAACTTTTCCCTCAATATCCTACCAAACCTTATCAGTCCTGTGTCCCACCCCACCAGGGCTACATATTCATATAAACCAGTGGTCCTTAGACTTTAGCACAAATCAGAACCCCCTGGAGAACTTGTTAAAACACAGATTTCTGGCTCCCAGTCCTAGAGGTTCAGATTCAGTAGGCTTGGGGTGGGACCTGAGAATTTGCATTCCTTATAACTTCCCAGATGATGCTTTTGCTGCTAGCCAAACACCACATTTTGAGAACCACTGGAAAAAACGAATGTAAAACCAGGGGCAGCAGGTGATTATACACAAAGGAATCCTTAGTTCATCTTGACTCAGCCCCTTCCCTGAATTTATGATTCAATCAGCACTGTCTGCATTTGGTTAATCCCAGATCATTTTCCCTCTGCTTTGCCTTATCTTCCTCCTCCAACTTTCTGATCTTACTTTTCAGCTTGTTTTCAGGGCCTCTGCTTTTGAGACCAATGCTACTGTCCTTCTCATTTCTCCTTTCACAGAGCCACAGTTGCAGGACAAAGCCCTTTCCTGAGCTCTTGGGTTCATTTCACTGCCCTCTTCTCCCTCAGTGCTCCCTTAATGCTCCCCTATCCAATATTAGCACCGTTCCCCAGCAGTCAGAGTGATCTTTCTAAAGCTTAGCTCCAATTAGGGCCCACTTTTGTCTAGCAGGGGTAGCCACTTCCCCTCCCAGGCAGTGCAGTCTGGCTCCACAAACAATATTAGCATGCTAATGACAGTCACCTGCTTGCCCAGCTTCTATAAGGCCAATGGAAAGACTGAAAATGCCTCATTGACATGCTTCTGCTCATTCCTTCACTCAACAAACATTGATTGAGCACCTGCCAGACACCATGCTGGGCCCAAGGGACCCTGCAAGGACACATCAAGCATGAACACATACATGTTTATGGCACTGCCCAAGGGTCCAAGACAATGCTTCATATAGGGGCTCTTTTGACCTCACTCACCAATGGAGACAGACACTCAATGAAGAAAACCCCCCATCTGACCACTCATGAACCCTCTTGCCTCCTCAGCCCTTCCCTCTTCCCTGTATCCAGGAAAGTGACCTGGAACCAAACACTGGGAGGCAGCGACCAAGACAGCTTTCAAACCTCTTTGCTGAAATGAACATTATAATTCACATCTCTCAGTTGTTGTCCCACTGATTGAGTGAGGTAAGGTATGTAAAGCACAGAACACAGTGAGCTAAATCTCCCTACACACCGACACACAGACATACACACACACCACATTGAATATACACATTGACACACATCAACACAAACCAAAAATACACACTGTCACACACACTGAAACACACAAACACACTGACAAACACATCAACATCCACACACACTGACAATCTGACTCACACATACACACACTGGTGGACAGACACACCGATAAATACAAACGTACAAGTAAACACTCAGCAGCACACGCATTGACACACAGATGTACACACAGACACACAGCTGACACACTGACAGTATACACCAACACACAGTGACACATATACAAGTGCACACCTACTCACATCAAGACCAACACACACACTGACCCACACGCTACAGAAATTGGGAGGCCCAGGCCCCAGGAGGGACTTGCAGCTGCTGGCAGCAGGCAGGTCTTGGAGGAACCAAACGGTTGCAGGAGACTTGAATTGCACACTTGGTCCAGGTCTTCGAGGTCCTACGTTTTGGAGGAGGAGGCCTCCACGGGGTTCTGGTACTCTCTTAGGAACAGGCAGACCTAGTGGAGCCCACGGGTGGGACACCAAGGATTCTGTGCTAAGGTGCCCGCAGCGCCCGTCAGAAATGTCTGGGAGCTTCCGTCTGTGAGAAGTGTTAAGGCGGGAGGGCAGCACGCAGGGTGTGGCATTCCCGGGGAGCCCCACAACCCGCCCCCCTAAGCTCCACCCTCTCAGTTCTGGCTTCCTGATGGGCGCCTCTTGTCCTGCCACCACCCAAATCCCAAGTCCAGATCAGAGTTAGTGGCCCTTGCTGTCCACCACGCCCCAGCCCTTGCCAGGGAAGACCCGTCTCCCAGACACCCAGTCTGGAAGCTGCCGGTCACCTCTGACTCCCTGCCCCCATCCGGTTGGAGCCCAAGGCTTTTGGTAGCTCCTCAAACACAGCCCTGGTACCCTGTGTCACTGCCACCCCACTCCAGGGCCCAACCCCGCCCCCCAGGCTCTCCAGAGGGTCTCAGAGACTCCAGCTGTCCCTCTTCCTTGCTACTGCCACCTCCCCTGTGGGCCTGCGCCTTCTGTCTTCCAGAACCCCCCTGTACTGGTCCCTGATTGTGCCAGGCTCTTCTCTTTAGGTCCCTCCTGGGTCTCCAGCACAATGATGGAGCACAGTGGGCACTCCCTGAATACTTGGCTCTTCATGACTGTCTTTACTGCTGCTCCCTCATTGTGTCTCTTCTTTCTTCTGCTCCCCCACCCCATCAGCATACTCTGCCTCCAGCTTGAGTGCCTCCTTGATGCCAGGCCCTGCACTTGGCAATGGAGATGCATTTTGCCAGTCCTTGTTCTCAACGAGCACAGGGTCATAAGAGCTCCCTGAGAGAGTGTGAGAAGCACCACCCCAGCAGGTGGAATCAAGCGCCAGGGAATCTCTACCTGTGGCCACTCCATTTCCTTGTCTTCTCCCTTCTCCAAGGCCAGGGCCTCTGGGTGGGGTCCCTTCTCCCTCTCTCTCCCTGATTCCTGCTTTTCTTTTTTTCTCTCTCATGCCTCCCCCTCAGTGGCTCCCACTTTGGGCATCTGCAGGGTCACCTCCCACGTTCCACTGGGACCTCCTTGCGGGCCCGGGTTTCCTCCATAAGCCTGCCACCTCCTCCCCCATCTGGGGTCCCTCTTGCAGGCTGAGTTTCCCTCGGAGACCAGGGAACCTGCCCTTTGGAGGAGTGGAATGGAGTGTCCCGCCCGCTCAGGCCTCCGGCATGCCAAATCTGCCAGGGTTCTCCAGTTACAAGGAGCGAGCAAGGGGCCAGTCCCGGGAGAGAGCGGTGGGCGTCAGGGCCGGAGAGGTGGAGAGGTGCGCAGAGCAAGGGAGAGGACCTGCGGCGGCGGCGGCTGATGACCAGGAGGAAAAGGAGAGCAGGCAGGCACAGCTCCTGCCTTGGGAGGCTCTCTCCTCTGGGCACCATCAGCCACCTTGTCCCGAGCTGAATTAGAGTTAAGGGGAAATCAGGGGGCGGGACAGTGATTGAAGGCCGCTCTCTGTCAGCTGCCCCTCCATCGCACTCAATAGAACCCAGGACCTTCATCCCCAGCCCCTCCTCCAAGAGTCTGTCGCGCCCCGGCGCTAGAACCGGTGAGTTGCTCGAGCGTCTGCTCACGCTGAGTGTTTAGAGCTTGGGGACGGGAGGCGCGTGGGGTCCCTCTGCATTAAGTGTGCAACGGTAGTGAGCTCGGCTCCACGGAATTACAGCCACAGCACCCGAGCCTCGGAAACCCCAAGGCAGAAGGGGCATCTCAGGACCTCTGGCTTCGGACTCAGAGTGTCACAGCTCAGTTGCGGGGCCGCAGTGCGGCTCCCCACAACGGCCCCCTTTCTAAGCTCCACTGTGGAGCGGCAGGTGCCGCAGGCTCCCTCCCCCCACACACAGGGCCCCACTCCGCCTCATTGGCGCTCCCGGGCCATCGGGGACCGAGGGAACAACAGTGGAGCATGGAGACTCCAGCGGCCAAGGCGCTCTCATCCAAGCACTCTGGGATCTCCAGGGAAAGGAAGAGGGGTACCGGGGATCGGGAGGTGGGAGAGGAGGTCAGTGAAGCTCAGTCGCTGAGCTGAGCGCGGGAGGGGGAAGGGGCGGGGACTCCCCTCCAGCCTCCAGGGTCTGGGGACTCAGGAATGTCAGAAAGAGCAGGGGGATGTAATGATCCAACAAAGGTCGGGACGTACCACGGGGCCCAATGGCGGGGGGGGGGCAGAGGACGTGGTCACCGAGGGGAGCCCCCGCTCCCCTTCGCAGAGGCCTATAGCTGGGGTTGCGAGGAGAATTGGAACTGAGCTCTAGGTCGGGGGAGGCGGCTTGTTAAATCCGCCCCCTCCTCATACCCAACTTCCGAGGGGGGAAGCGGTAGAGGGGAGGTTGGGGTTGGACCAGCGGCGAGGGGGCCCCTCCCTTGCACCTCCCCCCACCGGACTTGGTCGCGTCCGAAGTGTAACACTTTCTCTTTGTCGGCGGAGCTCCTCTCTTTCCTGTGCGGTGGCTCCGGTTGCTGCGGCGCCCGTGGCAGCCCTGGCGGACCCAGGAGAGATGGCAGCGACCGATATAGCTCGCCAGGTGGTGAGTGCGGGGCTTGGGTGCCAGCGCCCCGGCAGGGGGCCTGGGGAGGGTCGAGGAGACTTGGCTGCCGCCACCGCCGCCGCAAGGAGGGCAGTGGGCAGCATTCAGGAGCCGAGGCACTGCGGGACTTCTGCTGTTGGGGTCAGTGGCTCAGTTCTCCAGCCTGTCCCGGAGAACGGCGGTGGCGGGCGGGTGGGGTGTTGGCAAAGCCTGCGGGCCGGCAGCCGCACTTAACATTGCCCAAGAGCTACAGTGAGCGCCGCCGCTTCCCTCGCTGCAGCCGTGGCCCCACCGCTGGGGCGTTGCCGAATGAATGGCCGCACGAGTCGCCGAGCCCTCCGGGTCCCTGGCACCCCGGCTTTGCCGCGCCCCTGGGCACAGCTGCCAGCTGGGACCCCCGTCTGCACCGGAAGAGGGGCGCGGGGCTGGGTTAGCTTAGGGGAGAAGACGATGAGTGGTGAGGGGGGCGGGGAGGTGACTGGCTGGGGTAGGGTTTCTCCATATGCATTACATATGTGACTGTGTCTGTGTGTGTATCGGTGTGTGCGCGTATATGTGCACGCGCGCGCACTCGTGCTTTCCCGGGCGGGCGGCGGCGGCGTCCGGGTCCTGTGTGTGACCCTAGATAAGTCTCCTGTTTATCTGAGTGTGCTCACCTCTGTGGCGTGTGTCCGTGTCCGAACGCCTCTCTGTCTGCTGGTGCTGTTTGCCTCTGGGTCCCATTTGTGAGTCAGTGTGGGGTGCAGTTGGCTGGCCTGTAGGTGGCAGGCTGCGTATTTAGGCATATTTTTGAGCGGGCCTCTGGGGAACTGTTTCGGGTGCCTGTTCGGTGTAACTGGGCTTGTTGTGCCGAAACCTGTGGAGCTGGCTTCTTCTTATGGGGACTCAGGAAAATAAGTGTGAGACTTTCCAAAGTGGTGTTATCTCTCTTTTTGTTGGCGACCGACTCTGGGGGAAAAAAAAAGTCTTCACTTATAGAGCTGAAGTTTTCCAGCCTGGGATGTGCAGGGAAATCATGTTGAAGTGACCTGAGGCCCCATGTTTGTTTTTTTGACCAGAAGTTGGGTTGCAAAGGGAGATGATTCCATTTGGGGAGAACTCCCTAGCTTTTCTATTCATCGATGGATATCTGGGATTTTAAGAAGTTCACTAGCACCTTAAGGTGAGGAAGAAACGTGAGAAAGAGGTAGGTCAAATCCCATGACACCAAATACTACTTGATGAAAATCTCTGAACCACATGAAAATGTTTTAAAACCTTGTAGTTTACTTATTTATGGGAATAGTTCAAGCAATGAAATTCCAGTGCAAAAGAAAAAATGCCTCTAGGTATTTGGTGTAATTGAAATTGATTTGTTTTCAAAATCTGAATCCAGAATCTGATAGTACTTGATCTACAGGATATGTATTAATTTATTCCACCCTTTTGTCCCTGTTTGGAAAGGCAGGAACCTCCCCCACCCTCTGCACACCCCAGCACAGAACTCTATGCAGTTATGATGTGGGAGGACCAGGAGTAGATAGGAAACAATGCTCTGTGATGAAAGAATTCGAGAGAATTCTCTTCCCCCAAGAATGGCACCACAATATTTATTGCTTTAGTGTTTTGAAGGCTCCCAGAGTGCTTTTCTGTTCCTCGTTACCTGCATTTTAGCGATGGCATAACTTAAGAGGAGGAATTAGTCTTCTGGATTACACTTGCTCCATCCTTAGTGAACAAAAATGACACTAATGATTTTTCTTGTCAGCTAATGAATTTGCATTGACCTGTCCATACTCTCTCCCCAGTCCCCCTTGCCTGGATTAGTATTGCAGAGCGGATATTGCAAAGGGGAACATTCCAGAAGGTTGTGCTTCACCTCAGGCACAACTCGGGAAACCCAGAGATCCCCTTTGTTCTGCAGATGGGGGTAGGGGGTGGCTCAGGGCCACTTGGTTTGCTTTGCATGGTTCCAGTTTGCTCTGGCTGGATTTGCCATACTGTATGATGAAGAACATAATTGTACTCCAGATTCTGAAGCTGAAAGAGCAGCCTGAGCACTTGAGACCTTGTTATCATGATAAATGGGTTTCTGGGAAAACTGACGTCACTCTCCAAGGCCCCCTCCCCCCAGCCAGTGAAGCTCTTGTTTATGTGTCATTTGTCTCTCTGTTCTCCTTTGTGTCTGCAATAAGTTATAATTCACCAGGGAAGATGGAATTAACTCAAGAGACCTTGGAAGTCTAGTTGCTGCTTGTTTCTTCCAAGGAGCATGTATCCAGGGTTTGGGAAGAGAAGACTAGAGAGTACACCTCAGTGTGGCTAGCTTAGGAGTTCTTTTTAATGAGCTCTGAGACATGGTGCCATGGGAGTAGTGCCCTGGTGTGTGTCAGGGGGTGTCCTTTTCAGAGTCTGTTGAGGCTTAATGTGGCTAATCATCATTAGTGACTAAAACAGGCCTTAGGGTTGTTGGGTAGGGCCTATGTTGCATGCATGCAACTTGAAAGTTCAGTTGTGGTGTACATAATACAATTCCATCCAATTTAAATGAACACTGCAAAAGACTCTGTATGACAACATTATTTCTCCACTGTGTCTATGAGTATTTATTTGACTGATTGATATGTGTCCAGCATGTCCTTGTCAACTATACCCAAAAAAGTAGTAGACATCGTTCATGGCTTTGAAACTTACAGTGTAGTTAGACAAATTGTGGACACTGAAATAATTAGAGAACTATAGAAGATCTTTGGGATGCTCCCCTCCACCCCCTGCCCATGAGATGCCTTGGGTGGTGTTAGGGTGGAAAGCCTAGTAGGTGCTCACGGCGCAGGTGGAGAAAGATTTCTCATGAAGAAATTAAGATATATAAAAGTAAAAAAGTTTTTTATCCTTCTTAGGAGAGAGAGAGTGAGTGAGATAGAATGAAAGAGAGAGGGGAAAGAGAGGGGGAAGAAAGAGAGCACAGAGATGGCAGTGGCATCCCAAAAAAAGAGAAGGGGGTGCCAGCAGCAAGGTCAAGTGACCTGCTGATTTTATGGGGACAAAGAGAAAGAAAAAAAGTAGTAATTGTTGTGGAGTAATTAGCAGGCAGCTGTGAGACTGACTACAGGTTGTCCATCTTTCTTGCTTCTTCTCTGTTCCTGGAGACTTGGTTATCTCTGAAATGTAGCCAGGCTGTTAGGGAATGTGATTTTGCCCCTGGATATGGATTTGGGCAGGAAACTAAGGCCTAGTGTTTGCCCCCCTGCTGTCCTTCTGGGAGCTTCTCAGGAACACCTTGAGGCTATAAAACAAATTCTAAAAGCAGTTTCTGGCAAATGTAAAGAGAAAGATATACATTTCCTTTCTGTCTCTCAGCTCTTTTCTGATGTTTGTGACAATGGAACCTTGCAGGGTGCCTGCCAGCTTGGGAGAGAAACAGCGGACAGTAGGGAGAGCTCACGATTGATCTTTAGGTGTTGTTAGGAAATTGCGGGATTAGATATTTTCCTGTTATTTCAGCAAGGCCGCCCTTTCAGGTGGCTTGGGCTGCTATTAATATATACTCTGAGAGGTTATATGTCTTGACCAAGGTAACCTAGTGAGACACGGGATAGGCTCCAAAAGCTGCATCTCCTGGCTCTTGCACTGAGCTGTTTCTTTCAACATTGCACTCTGGGGTCCAGACTGTAAGTGCCGGCCCATTGAAATAGCGTCTCATTGATTCTGGCTTGAACTGATCCCACAGTGCGAACAATGATGCTTTCTCCAGTAGCAATCCAGGTAATAATGGTCATTCTCCCAAATGAAAGAACTTGCAGTGCCTAACTCTGCCCTACAAAGTTAGTGTGCATGGGGGGTGTTAGCCTGGGCAAACTGTCCCAAAGCAACTGCCTACGGATGGGGAGAAGATTCAGAACCCCAATATTCACCTAGCTGTATAGAGGATACTGCACTGTAGAAAGTTTACATGGCCCCAAATATTAAAAATTATTGAATCTAAGTTGAGGGTATGTCGGTTGTCATTACACTATTTTCCAACTTCTCTGCGTGTTTGAGATTTTTCAAAATAGAAAGCTGAGGGAGAATTACAATGCCCCCCAAATGCACATGGCCCCTTCCCTCAAAGAGTTTACAATCTAGTGGTGGAGGCAGACACAAATAACTATATAATCATCACAGCGATAAGTGCTACACAGGAGAATAGCTGCCTGCCATGAGAATTCATTACAAGGGGACCTGATCCAGCAGAGTGGATGGGAGTGGAGGGTGACAGGAAAGGCTTCCTGAGGGCATCAAGTAGCAAAGGGGCAGATGTGAAGATGGTTGAGATCTCACTTCTGCTACTGGGTTGGGACCATTTCATTTGCTAATTCATCCACTTTTATTTTCATTCATTCCCTCAGCACATATTTATTGGGCACCAACTCCGCCAGGCCCTGTGCCAGGTGCTGGAGATATAGTGGTGGCCAAGGCACACAGGAACTCTGCCCTCTTAGAGCTTCCAGATGAGAAACAGGAATAAGCCCTATTTCCTCTTCACATCCTAAATCCTGGAAATGTGAGTGCTAGTGATGTTCTTATTACAAAACTGCATTACAGCAGAGTGATTTGTCTGTATAGTATAATGAGATTTTAATCTGCAATCATGTGCATAGCATTTACTTCATGAAGTCTCTGCTGTAAATTTTCTATTAATTGCTGGCTTTGTTACCCAGTACAGCCCCTGCCTTTGTGTGCTATAAGGGAATAAACTCATTGCATTAGCCTGAGCAAAATTGAGCCCAGGAGTTGGAGGCTGCGGTGAGCTCAGATTGTGCCATTGCACTCCAGCCTGGGTGACGGAGCAAGAGTCTGTCTCAAAAAAAAGTGAGCACGAACAATTGAGAAGGGGTTTTAGTTGCATATACATTAAAACTACATTTGAGACGAATGGAAAGAAAGAAGAGAGAGAGAAAGAAAGAGGAAAACCATGGATAGGTGTCATGGATTTTAACTATCTCAAAATGCTTCCATCTGTGTGATTTCATTTTCCTCAAAAGCTTCCTGGACAAGTATTATCATTCTCTTCATTTTGTAGGTGCAGGGAGACCAAGTGACTTAGTCCAAAGTGTTATTGTTGGTCATTGGATGACACAATGAAACACCTACCAGATGACACAGATTCCTTTAAAAAAAAAAAAACACTGGTATTTTCATGATGTTTCTAAGAAATTAAAATCCTGCCATGCCCTCTCCTCCTCTTCTTCTTGCTGCATCCCCGCCCCCCCCAGCACTTTCATAGGGGCCAGAGAAGAGTACACTTGGGTGATTTGGAGACTCTCTGATGTTAAAAAGATCCTCAGCTTAAATCCAAGATAGCACAGTCACGGGTTGTGTGGGTTTTCTCTTTTTTTTCCTCTCCATATTGCTTTAAATAAAAATCTTGGAGCCACCAGCCATGTAATGATGGATTATTTTAAGTAACAACTGGGGGGGGGGCAGAATAAATTAGAAACACAGACCCTTCCTCCTCGATTTGGCAGGAGGAGGCTTCTGCTGGGATTTGAAACCGTGGGTTTCTCTGCTGCCTGCACAGAGGAAGGAGACCACATGCTCGGGAGGGTGAGAAATAATGTTATCCTCTTCTTCAGTGTCTTCTCATTAGAGGCAGCCATCTGCTGAATTATGCAGTGTGCTCTCAGCTGGCCTGGTGTGGGGTCATCCGTCCCACTCACTTAAAGGTGACCTGGAAAAGATTTGCGGGACTTCTCAGGGCCATGCATCACGGCTCAGGTTTCCTCTGCCGGGGCCCTCTATGACCCCTAATGAAGGCCCTGGGGTAACAGGAGCAGAGCTCTGCTTTCTCAGCCCTGATGAGGTGTGAGGTGGTGTTTGGTTTCCTTTCACATGGGAGGGCCCCAGCGCCGAGCACTGGCGCTCAGGCAGGAACTGGGTTTTTTCAGATCCCCATTAAACAAGACCAGATGGAGGCAGAGGCAAATTCGGGCTCCCCAGAGGGCAGTTGGGCATTCACCCAGAGGCCTGTGGGTAAACCTTTTCTTCTTTTTTCTTTTTTTAGCAGATCGGAGGTAACAATGGCCAGAACACCTAGAAAACTCTGTTTAAATCGCCTGGCTTGAAGGGACTGTGTCTGGCTTTTGTGGGAAAGTTGACCCACCTGAGCAGGGGTCACTCCTGGCCCGAGGTGGAGATATTTTACCTAGACTCTGGCTGGTTGAGTTAGGTGGGCTCATTAGCTCTGTGGCTCTCTAGTTCAGCAGCTAGCCAGGCTGAGCCTTAGGCCAGAGTCAGAAGAGAGGGAAGTGGGGGAGAAAAGTGGAGGATTAAGTGGAGAGGAGGAGTGCAGGCCCTCACAGCACTGACTGCCTCAGTGGCCTTCCATGGGCCAGAGCCACCTCGGTTGAGCCCACAGGCTTCTGGGCTGTGTTTTTGACCCTTCTGTCTCAGACCAGCCACAGCCCGATGTCTCGGAATTTTACCAGCATAAAGAAATACATCTGCTGCTTGAGTCAGCTTTTCCATTTGAGAGTGGCAGTCTGCTTGACAGGGCCCTGGATCCTAGCACCATTCATTCTCTGCTACTAAATCACTCTGTGATGCGAGACAAGTCACTTCCTCTTTCTGAGTCTCTGTTTCCCCTTTTGTACAACGAATGGGTTGGATTAGGTGATCTTAACATTTCCTCGTTTTCCAGTGTAAATTTCTTTTAGGTCCTTGACTGCTTCTGCTTCCCAGTGGGGTGGCAGAATTTACTCCACCCCTTCCCTGCTTTGACCCCTTGAGCTGGGTGGGGAGAGAGTTGCAGAGAAGGTGAATCTATGCTTTTAGCTCAGCAGGGTCTCTGTAAGGGGAATGGAAACAACACTTAGATAGCGTCTGTTGGTGTAGGTGTATATAGCTATTGCCTTTCTATAAAGATGCATGACAGCTGAATGTTTGTCTATTGAATCCTACTTCAAATGCAGTAGGAGAGCTGGCTATTTAATGGAACCCTGCTGTGAATGCTTTTATAGAATGAAAAGCCACTCTGGAATTTATTTTGTGTATTAACATCAGAGTTTCATGTACTGGATTTGCCAAAAATGGGCCTCCCCCCACACTCCGTATGGTAAGGATAATCTCCCTTGTGCCTCCTCAGGGTCCCCTAAGCTGGTCGCTCACTGAAGGGCATTTCTGAGACCCCTTAGGGGTGCTGCCAGCTTTTGCAGGTCTTATTTCTCCTGGGAACAGCCCCCAAATTTCTCTCTCCCAGTACAGGGCATTATGACTACTCTCAGTTTCCTCTTAGCCCGGCTTAATCAGCATAAGGGAAATTCTAATATTTGGTGTGTTGTGTGCATTGGAGGGTTTTTTAAACCTCTGGGAACTTATCAGTGCTTTTGTGGTTCTTATGGCTGATAATACAGTGGCATCCACTCCCTTGACAGCACTGAAAGCAGCAGATGGGGCTGTCAGCTACCTGATTGTTTCATCAAGATTTTTTGCTACATGTTTCAGGATATATGATTTGATGTCAGGTTCACGTGAATCTTTAGAATAAGAAGTTATACTATATAACAATAAGTTATGCATATTACGTGTAATAATAAGTTATAATAGGGTTTTATTATAGGTAAAATAAATGTTTTATATACAATAATACCATCTGAAAGCTAAATGCTCTGATTAACCAAATTGACAAGGACCTTTTTGGTTGTAGCTGGAGATTTTTCTAAAATATCTGAGGCCACTTTCCTGCCCAGGAAAGTATCATCATAGAATCTCTTCTTTTTGGAGACAGGGTCTTGCTCTGTTGCCCAGGCTGTATTGCAGTGGCATCATCATACTCACTGTAACCTCCAACTCCTGGGCTCAAGCAATCTTCCCAGCTCAGCCTCCCGAGTAGCTAAGAGTACAGGCACATGCCACTACATCCAGCTATTTCTTCTTATTTTTTGTAGAGATAGAGTCTTGCTATGTTGCCCAGGCTGGTCTTGAACTCCAGGCCTCAATCAATCCACCTCAGCCTCCCAGAGTTCTGGGATTACAGGTGTGAGCCACCATGCCTGGGTGAATAGTTTTTTTAAGGCCACAGCCAAGACTGAATTTTTAAAAAATAAAACAACATTTTTTCCTGTTTATAAAAGTAAAATATGCCTATTGTAGGAAATTTGGAAAACACAGAAAAGCAACATTACCTACAACTCCTCTACCCAAAAGTAATCACTGATACCATTTTGATGTATATTCTTCTAATCTTTTAAAAAAATGTATGCATACGTTCCTCCCATCACTGGGATGATCCTGTGTATAGAGGTTGGGTTTTTTGTTGTTGTTATGCCTAACAGTATTTGGTCATGTCATTAAATATTCTTAGAAAATATTTTTATCATCTGCTTAATATTTCATCATGTATCACTGAACTGATGAATTGAGTTTGGTAATCTTTTTTGATGAATTGGGTTTGGTAGATTTGCAGGATTGGGGATGGAGGTGGAAGAAAGGGAAGGTGTGAGAGCTTGGGCCCTCTAGTAAGTGACTGATGAGGCTGCTAAAAAGAATCCTATTTCAGGGTTTTTGTCCTTTCCTAGCATTTGGATGCAAAAGGCCAGAGGAGAAAGTTTAGGGAAAGCCTAGTCATCAGTAGTGAATTTCAAACTTTTTGCTCTCATCCTTCAGAATGACAGCTACTAACTTAGCCACCCTGCTTTTAAGCAGAGGCAGGAAATTCGCCATCGACACAGATGCACCCTCAGTTCCAAGAGGCCTCAGATACTGCTCATTTACTCTACCTCAGAGATTGGAAGAGGGGCAGAAGGAAGAGGGCGACAGGAGTTGCCTACTTGGGTGCTTGTGTGAGTTTACTTTTGGAATAACAGCAATGGGGGAAAGATGCATAGCTGGAACTGCCATAACCGGGTGTTCATAATATGTACCTTACGAATATTCAATTAAAACACGAAATTGGTGTGTCCTCCGGAGAGGAGGCGGAAGAGAAAGAGAGCAGTGTTTCTGCCTGTGATATGAAATGTGGTATAACGTATTTCAAAACCGCAGGTGACTGCAGATGAGGAGAAAACAGGAAATGTAATTGGGGAGGGGAGTGGGAGCTCTCCCAGTTCTCAAGAGCTCGCTTTCATTTTGCCTTCCTTTTAGCTCCTCTCAGACTCTGCATCCTAATTACCCCTGCTGCAAAGCTGAGTGAGAGCTCTGCTTTCCTTATATTAAAAATGTTTTAAAATTACACAGGTAATGTGTGAATTACATTCATGCTATGAAAGAATCAAACGATATAGAACTGTACCGACTACCTCCTTGACTAAGGCCCTATTTCCATCCCCTTTCCCTGAGGTAGCCACAGTTCTTGGTCTGGTGTGTGTCTTCAGTCCCCTGTCTATTCATTCACATCCATTTATGTGCAAATACACATATGCAGGGCTGTTTGTGCATATATGGGCTTGTACTGTGCTTACTGTTCTCCAACTTCTATTTCTATTTTCTAACTTTATAATATGTCTTGGAGGTATTCACATCAGTATATATGAAACCACCACATTCTGCTTTAATGGCTAAAGAATATGCATGTACCATAATTTAGTTAAGTATTTTCCTATTGTCTTGTCGGACATTTAGGGTTTTTTTAGGTTTTCAGAAATATAAACAATGATGTAATAAATTTCCTTGAGCATAGATCTTTGTACAGATCCTGAGAGGAGGTTGCAAGATTATGGGAGATGTGCAATTTAAAATTTTGGTGATTTCAGCCTTTCCAGCATTGCAGTTCAAGCCTTGAATACGGCGCCACCTGCTATTAAAGAGGACAACTTGAGGTTTTAGTGTCAGATGTGCTGAGCAAAGTTGCCAGTTCCATCTTCTCTTGTCCACATTATAGTCAAGGAAATATTAAATTAACTGCAGTCAAAGTAACCAGGACCTCCATTAATCAGGCCACTGTTAAGGAGAAAGAGGAAAGGTATAAGGTATCAGAGATTTAGTGAGAGAAGAGGGAAGAAACTTCCAAGGGCTGTCCTGGGGTCAGTGTACATTCAGTCCAATGTCCTGTCCTTTCTACCTCTACATATTTAGCTCTGAACAATGAGGACTGATGTCCTTAATGATGACCTTGACATCTTGTAAGATTCATCAAAGCAAGAATGCATGGTGGTCACTAGACAGGATTTCCTAGAGCAGAAACTATACAAATACATTTTTGAAGCTTTCTTAACTACAGAGATTGAGAGAAAAAGTTTGCTGCTTAAATATCAGTTAGCAAGGAAAGCACATTAACTAGGTCCCATGTTCCCACTTCCCCTAACTCTTCAGGACACTGACTGGGTAAAAGATACAGAAGAAATAAGGATTCTAAAAGTCACCAGTGACATTTCTCTTTAATTCTTGACTTTCCCTTTGGCCTCTGGTGATGGAAAACTGTTGGGTCATTTCTTACTTTTCTCCCTCTTGGCAGAATCCTCTTCATCTCCCCCTTGCTTACTTGTGGGCATTTCCTATATTCAGTCTTTAGCTCTTCTCTCCCTGTGCTATCTCTTGGAGAACACATCGGATTTCATACTTCTCACTCCTAAATTTATATCTCAGTCGTGAATTCTCCCTGAGCCTACAATCCCATATTCTTAACTACTTACTGGATTTCTTCCCCTGGCTATCTCACCATCAAATCAAAACTATCTGATTTGCCTTAATATATAAAATGCTTTTACAGGAGCAAGACAAACATGCATTTTTTAAAAAATAGGCAAAGACATAAATAGGTAACTCACGTTTACATTCGTAATATACATACACAGTTGAACAACGAAAAACTGTTCTCCCTCACTAATATTATACAATGCAAATTAAATGCATTGTATGCAGTGATTCAAAATAGTTAAAAAGCCAATGAAACTCAGCGTTTATGGGTAAAGAGACATTCTCACATATCGGCGGTGGAAACGTAAATTTGTACTATTCCCTGTTGAACGATGTGTCATTTTGTACCAAGGTCTTTAAAACATGTATACTACCTTTTCATCCAGCAGGCTTTAGTTCAAAGAATTTAACTTAAGGAAATAATCAAGATACACCCGAACCTATGAGAACAAGAAGTATTGATAATAATGTTGAAAACTTGGAAACATGCTAAATGTCTAACAGTGGGAGATTGGTTAAGAAAATATGGCAAATTCCTGCAATGGAATGCTACATAGCAAATAAAAATAATGTTTTAGAAGTATGCTTAATTATTTGAGAAAACACCCAAACTATATTAACTGTCAGATTATTAAGTCTGGTTATGAAAAGAAATATACAGGATTATCTCTATTTGTAAAAAAAAAAAAGGATACAGACTGGTGAGGAATACATATGAACGCTAACAATGATGATCTTTGGAGAGTGATGTTATGGATGATTTTTATTTTCTCCTTTATAATTTTCTGTATGTTCTAAAATTTCTACAGGAACATCGATTACTTTTATAAAATTAAAAACCTCATAAGTGTAATTTTTTTAGTAACAGATTATTTAAAACCAGGCTTCTGGACTTACAAACTAAATAAGCTCCCTTTCCTTCCTAGCTTCCCTCTGTCCATTCACAGTGCTGTCAGTCCGAGCCCCCAGGCTTGGCCCCTTGAGGTCAACTTTGCTCCCTCCCCGCTTTACCCCATCACTCATTGAGTCTCATCCCTTCTTTTGGACATCTCTCATATTAGTTCCCTCACTTTAGGTCCCAAGTCAGGTCAGTTCACTTCAACCAGCATTTATTGTCACAGTGTCTGGATGTCCCTCTGTCAGCTCGACATTATTAGAGCCATCTCCTCCTCATCTGTCTCCCTGCCCCTAGTCTTTCTGGCCTCCAATCAAACAAGCACCCTGAGGCTGGAATGATCTTTTAAAAACACTACCTGCATCATGGCCCTTTCTGCTGGAAACACTCAAAATACCCCCAAACCCCACTGCCTAGGGAATGAAGCCCATGCTCTTTTCTTCTGCCATTTCGGGCTCTTTGCATCATTGTGCTAGGTGGGACGTAATGGTGGGCACATGAGAGGTTTTTGTTAAGTTTTGGCAATGAAGTAAATCTTCAGGGGTAAGGTGTGGAGCTCTCCCCACTGCCCTTCACCTCTTCAGTTTGAAAATTCCTTTCCCCTCTTTTTGGCTTTGGAGCACTTGCAGTTTCATGGTGCTGAATTTGGAGACCGGAAGAGGCAGTCAGGGGTGATAAAATATGGCCCAGGAAACGTCTGAGGCTGTCCCAATTTCCCGCGCCTGCTGCAGAGGAGGTTCCACCAAGAAAGCATTTTGGCTGTTAAGTCCTTGCTTTTCCTGCAGTGTTGAGGACCAAGAACCAACAGTGGGAAACCTTATCGCTTACTCAGTTGGCTTTCATAAAAAGAAAATGGGGAAAGGGGAAGGGGAAGCAGAAAGAGGTGAATGGAGAACAAAGCCCTGAGTGATGTGTACCCTCGTGACACTCAGCTGTCTTCGGGGGACCCTCTGGGGCACAGAAGACACCAACTCTGACTGAATGATGGCATATGGTCGTCTGTGAAGAATGCTCCGCTGGGAGTGTGTGGGGTGAGATGTGTGAGAGTAATGAACTTGCCAGATGGCAGTCACTGGCACTAGCCCTTTCGCTTGCTTTTGGAGCATCCGATGACACCGATGGGAGTGGGATCCCAAGCTGTGTAACGGGGATAGCTGGCAACCAGTCCTGACCAGGTTGGCTGCCTTGAGGCTCCTTCTCCATCACAGCCCATCCCTTTCGCGGTGAAGACGTGCCCTTATTATGGACCTAGTCTAAAAGCAGGGCCAATCCAACAGAAGAGCTGCCTACTAGTGGCGCCTGGGATGCTGGCGCCCCTGCAGGCCTCCTGGCACGGACCATGCCCTTCTTGGATTGCTCTTGGCACCTTTCTGGTTATGGAAAGCTTGGTGCAGTCCCACCCAACAGAAACTCTGACTCCTTACATAGCCCACCCATCCTCCTTGTCTAGCTCGGCTGTCTCAAGCTTCCCTTCCTCTCTCTTCTCCCCTCCCTTC
This sequence comes from Avahi laniger, assembly GCA_963575035.1. Lineage (NCBI taxonomy): Eukaryota > Metazoa > Chordata > Mammalia > Primates > Indriidae > Avahi > Avahi laniger. Next base: position 28,401 of record CAUYSK010115903.1, read on the forward strand.
CCCCGTGGCCGTTGGCAGTTGGCACATTCCTTGAGTATATGCAGGCCCCTTTGGAAGTCTGGCTCCTTGGAAGTCTGCCCCGGTTTGAGGCTCTCCCTGTTTTGTAAGACCATTAACCATAAGAAGCTTTGGGCCTTGCAAGGGAAGCAAAGGCCCTCTGCTTTCCAGGGCTGGAAGTGGCTTGTCTGACCCCTGTGGAGTAAAGGGAATCAGAGTAAGCATGGAGGCAGCTCCCTTTAGCTCTAGGAAGCCACGAGTGTTCCATGGCATTACTGTTCAGGTTGGGGGGCCTAAGGATAACCCCACAGTGCAATAACAACAGCAGCTACTGTTGATCGAATGCTTACCACGTGCTAGGGACTTATGCTAGGTGCTTGGGGAACATTATCCTATATGTTCCTCACACTAACTACTCCTAGTTTCCAATTTTACAGAGGAGGAGACTCTTGAGAAGTTAAATAACTTGTCCAAGGTACACAGCCAGAAGGTGGCAGAGATGGGGCTCTAATGCAGACCTGCCTGATTTCAAAGCCTGTGCTTTTAACTTCTTCACCATGCTGCCTTTGTAGATCCCCAAAATGGCCTAGAGAGAGGATTAATTACTTTTTAAAGTCTTTTTTTAATATTTGCTGAACACTTGTGCATGTATTAAGCTTGTTACATGTGTCAGTACATTTGACCAGTCACCTCAGGTATGCCATATTATCTCATAGACCAGACATAGAAGGAGGCAGTCTCAGAGAGGTTACCCAGCTTGTAAGTGATTGAGGTGAGATTTAACCCAAGTCTCTGAACCTCCAGTGCCACCGTTCACCTCCCTGACCCTGCCGTCTTGCCCCTGAGAAGCCCCCTTTGTAATTTGCTCTGTCTGGCAGTGTGGTGACATTCATTACTGAGCCTAGAGGATGCCTATACCCCCAAATCCATGATTTCCGAGCTGATGGGCCATTTTGTTTTGGAGTGGGGAGTAGCTGAGGGAAGAGATGACACAGTGGGCCTGGGCGGGTGTTACCTCCTAACACAGAGAGCATTTGAATCAAGAAGTGAGACCCAGATTGCTTTTAAGCACATTTTCATTTTCTCCCCTCCCTCCCCTTCCAAATTAGGGTGAAGGTTGCCGAACTCTCCCCCTGGCTGGACATGTGGGGTTTGACAGCTTGCCTGACCAGCTGGTGAATAAGTCAGTCGGCCAGGGCTTCTGCTTCAACATCCTGTGCGTGGGTGAGTATTTCCATACCAGGAAATTCTATTACAGAATATGGATCCTTAATGGCTGGATGTGGCTTTGCTGGTAATTAGGTTAAACAGTGTGCCATTCTGATCTAGTTGCGAGAGTGTTTTCCCCCTCTTCTTCTTTTATCCTTCTATTTGCTTTTGTGAACAGCGGGCTGTAATTACACTTTTCCCTGGTCAGACCAGAATATGGGGCCATATCTTGGAGGGAACTGAGCTATGTGAGACACACTGGAAATTTTGTAAGGGAACCAACTAGCTCAGTTACTGTCATCAAGTTCATTTTGACTACCGAATAGAAGAACTAGGGAAGAGTTGGAAGGGAGGCGATGGCTGAGGAAAGATGCCTGCCCACCAGCTGTGGGCAGTAGGTTGGGTCTGTCTGTTTCCTCTGCAGCTTTGCTGTGCTTGGTACAGTTTGAGCTCAAATGCAGACACCACACAAGCTGCGTGCAAAGTTCTTTTATTCCCTTTACCTATATCTCTGTCTAGACCTTTAATCTCAGTGGTTGAGCCACATCTTAGCCCCCCTAAGTGCTAATCACAGCTCAAAGAGAGTTCAGTAATGTTTGTGAAATGAATGAATGAGTGAACCCCACAGGAACCACTCATTATACTTCTCAAATAATTTCTAACATTAGCTCTTTTGGTCATTTCTAAGACTCTGGGAAGCATTTGTATCCTCATGGAACAGGTAGACACCCAGAAACTTGGGGAGGTTAAGGATTTACCTAAGGCAACACAGAAAAAGTGGTAGAGCCATAATGAAGACCTAGACCTGGTTGACCCCTTGTCTCTCCCACTGCTTCTCTAACTGCTGCCAGCAACATCTCTGGAGGACACAGAAGCACTCTAGAAACCATTGAGCACAAATCAAACAAATATGAGGGACAACAGTTCCTTGATATTCTTTAAGAATCTCTCCTTAGAGCCAAGTATGGTGGTACGTGTAGCTACTTGGGAGACTGAGGCAGGAGGATCGCTTGAGCCCAGGAGTTCAAGGTCAACCTGGGCAACATAGCAAGGCCCTGTCTCTAAAAAGAAAAAAATAAAAGAATCTCTCCTTAGACCTTAAAAATCCCAAATTTTCAAACACAATCATAACATATAATTTTCACCTACAGTGCAGGAAAGCATATTTTCAACGACCTCCTTCTGAACCTTAATGATTATATAAATACCAGAATAAAGTCGGTTTTTACACTGGCTGGAACACTCAAACACAAACACTTCTGCTAAATTACCTTTTCTTATTTTTGTATAGAATGTATGAGGACCTCATTCACATTGTAGATCTGAACCACCTCTAAAGTTGATATTTTACTCTTTAATGTATTCAAAAAGTGTGTTTTCTCGCTAAGGGCATTCATTTTCTGGAGCTCTTTTTTCTTCCCCTCCTCCAACCCCAGCACTTTTTTCCAGGTCGTTTTCTGTAGGAGAATCACTGCTTGCTCAAGCACAAGTAGAGAACAATGGATGACAGGCAGTCAGTGACGCTCACTCGCTAGCTAAATGACTCACTTCCATGCATTAGCTTTGGAACCTATGAGATGAAAATATGTGCTTCACAGAGTTATACATCAGGGGCCTTAGAGTTCAGATCTAGGCTATTAATTCTTCAAATGCTGAAAGTCTAACTTATAGTTATGATTAGGTGCTATTAAGAGAGAAATACAAAAATGAATAGAAGTCATAGTGACCAACATTAAGAGCAAATGTCATCACATCCAATATTACCACCGCCAAATCTCTGTTGAAGTAACAAGATCGCCAATCTTTGGCTGGTGGCCACCTTACTTCATGTAATATTTGATTACTGCAATATTTCAGCACAAACATATCAGATTCCTTTGGCATTCCTCCCAGAGCTCCATATGACCTGTACTGAATTGGAGGAGATGAGAAGAGAAATGACAGGCTCACTCTCAGTGACCTTTCAACCACATGCAATTGACTGGGCTAGTAAAGTTTTAGGAGGGAGGCGGTGGGAATCAGAATGGCTCTCTGAGGGCAGAAGTGTAGGGTAATTCGACACGTGGATCACAGGCTCCCCTAGGGCCCGGTGGAAGAGGCAGCCAAGTTCAAGGCAAAGTGAGTGAGAGAAATAGTAAACCCCCATCCTCTAGTTCCCACCTCGACATTGTACAGCTACAACTGCTTCAGTGTGCATCTGCTGGGATGGAATTGTTTAAGTGCCTGGGACAGATTCTCTAAGAGGGGAGAGGTAGGAAGGAGATGCTCTCACCCCCCAGGAATCACACTCTCTCTCCTCCCACTTGTCAAGTTTCAGGAAATGGCTGCCTCAGTAGCTCCCCTCTTAGACCTGCAGGTGCAACCATTGAATAGACCAGCCTAGACTGGGTTAATTTCATTCCCCATTCTTGATCCAAAAAATCCTACAGCTCATACATTCTGACCTCCTGCTTTGCTCGCAACCCTGTCAGCGTGCAGAGAAACCATAATTTGGGCCAAGGTCACGAGCGGCTTAGAGTGGCTCTGAGGCTGCAATGTCAGCCCAGCCATGGGGCTGGGTCCAGTCACTGACTTGGTGAAGGATCCATAGGTTCGCTGCTGAAGGTGATCTTTTCTCTTGCAGAGCTTTTTCCATGGCCATACTTTCATGTCTATTGCCTGTGCATAACTGTCAAGTTGACTGCCTTAATGACTGTTATAAAAAGATTCTGTTTGGGCATAGACTATAGTCCTCCAATTTATTTTCTTTTCTGAGAGGGCATTTGCTGTGAAATTATGGTAGCACTGGCTTTGATTATTAACCAGGACCTAGAATATTTTCACATTATTATTGTTTGTTTTTTGTTTTTTTAGAGACAGAGTCTCTGTCACCCAGGCTGGAGTGCAGTGGCGTGATCATAGCTCACTGCAGCCTCAAACGCCTGGATTCAAGTGATCCTCCTGCCTCAGCCTCTTGAGTAGCTGAGACACAAGAACACGCTTGGCTAATTTTTAAATTTTTTTTTTTGTAAAGGGAAAGTCTTGCTATGTTGCCCAGGCTATTCTCAAACTCCTGGGCTCAATCCTCTCGCCTTGGCCTCCCAAAGTGCTGGGATGTAGCTATGAGCTAGCAACAGTAATGGCTGTGAGGAGCACAAAGGGTCATAATCATAATATTTACTTTGAAGCTGCTCAGGATTCCAGGCTCAATTCAGCTCTGTTGAACTTGGAAAAAAACACACCAGAGAAGCAGGATTGAGGTAAGCCTACAGGAGGAGGGGAAAGGGCAGCTAGCATTCTATTAAGGTCAGGGGCCAATTGTTTCATCGCTGTGTCTCTGGGAAAGGCAGCTGTTCACCTGTCTAAGAAAAGGTTGCCAGGAGTGGTATGCTGATCAACATCTAACAACCCATCTCAGGAAAATGATTGCCATGGTTTGTGACATCTACTGATTTCCGTGGTGTCATTGCTCCTACCATAGCTGATTTTAAGCTACCAACATGATGTCACTGCACGTGGGCTTGGGAAGAGATGCAGGAAGCGGACAAGTCGGCTGCAGAACACCACTGTCTGCCAGGCCTCTACAAGATCAGGAAGGAGAAAGTGCAAGGTCACAGAGCCAGGCACGACCATGTCCCTTTCCATAGGCTCTCTTAGCCAACTGGAGTTCCTGGAGTGTTTCCTTTTGGACACCTCCCTGTTGAACTCAGAGACATTTCTCTTGGTTTATTTCAATATTCAGAGCTGGCAGAGACTTTAGCTCCATGAGAACAGGGATTGTGGCTGTCTTGTTCATTGCTGTATCCTCAGCCCCTATAACTGTGCTTGGTTCCTATTACAGGCTTTAGAAATACTTGTTGAGTGACTGAATAAACGTATTATACCTATGGGCCTTGCTAGAGCACTTTGGCCTTCCTGGATTCAAATGCTGGCTCTGCCACTTATTAGTTTGTGACCTTGGACCGGTTACTTCCTCCACATTTTGTAGATGAGGAAAGTAAGGTGCAGAGAGGCTGAGGAACTGGTGCAAATTCACACGACTAATAAATGGCTTGGTTAAACCATCTGCAAATTGAGGACAAAAAGTAGTATCTCTCTCATAGGCTTGTTGTAAGGAACACATAAAAACATATATGTAAAGAATTTACAGCAGTATCTGGCACATAGTAAGTGCTCCATAAACAATAGCTCTTATTATTATTACTTCAATCCTCATTTTAGGGAAAAAGAGACAGGGACCCAGAGAGGGAACAGGGCTCAGCTCAGGTCACACAGTAATTTAGTGATGACTTGACTGGGAATCTTCATTTCATAACTTACAAGGATTTAATTGCACAAGATGACAGAGGATGCAAATAGTAACAGTGACTAAGGAAAAGGGCTAAGCTTTTCTTTTTTCTTTTTAAATTTTTTTTAGAGACAGGGTCTCACTCTGTTGCCCAGGCTGGAGTGTAGTAAGTAGCACAATCATAGCTCACTATAGCTTTGAACTCCTGGGCTTAAGCAGTCCTCTCGCCTCAGCTTTCCAAGTAACTAGGACTACAGGCGTGCACCACCACACCCAGCTAAGCTTTTCTTTATTACACAGGTTTGTAATGCAAGGAGGTCGACATCGGACTATCCTAGGGAGTATAGTTTGAAAAAGCATATTTCATATTATATGCTTTAAATTTAAAATTGTTTTTAAAAAACTTGTTTCCAGAATACCATCTATATTAAGCAAAGTGAAATGAAATCCTCTTGGCTGGTGGAGCACACGTTAAAAGGGCTCAGAAACCCTACTGTCCACTATGAGCGGCTCTGGGAGGGATGGGGAGGAGGAGAGAGAAATTGATCCCTTGGGACTCCTCAGGTTTCCTTCTGGAATCTAATTGCCAAGTCCCCACCTTCCTGCAGGGGTGTGGAATCTGCTGACCTGATCCCAGCTAGGCCACGTGTATCTCCCCGCCTAATTCAATACTGAGCCCAGGGCAGCCCTGGGGAGGGGACAGCATCCTAGGCTCAGGCTGGGTCTGTGCCAGCCATTGACAGAAAGTTTCCCCCACCCCCAAGCTCCGCGCTTATGGAAAACTGGAACTGGAACGGGAGCACTCCATAGCCAGAGGACCCGCTTGCTTGCTTTTCTGCCCTCTTCTAATACTGCATTTATCACAATTCCCTAGACACTTGCAAGTTCTTTTCTTCCAGACATTCGTTATTTGACATCTAATTTCCACAGCCCTTTTGTGCTGGCAGGCATTTGGGTGGTCATTTTTCCTGCTGTTCCTCCCTGCTGCCTGCCCTGCCTTGCCCTGCCCTGCCCTGCCCTGCCCAGCCTGGCCCCCATTTCTCCAGCTGTGCAAACTGGGTGGGTCCCTCACTCTGCAGTGCCGCTCCTGAGGCGTTCTGTGGGAACCTCGGGCTAGGCACTCTTGGGAGTACAGAAAGATGCCCAGCCCTTCTCTCTGAGAATTCTTAGGTTCAGGGAGCTGGGGAGCCCACTCTGGGTGCTGGGATGACGGGGGCCACCACTCTCTAGGAGCTGCGGGGCATTCAGCAGGGAGCTCACAGAAGAGGGGCAGGGGAGCGGGGGGGGGAGGAGGCGGTGGGGATGTACATGGAAAATTCATTAGGCACAAAGGAAGATAGGTTAAAATGTATCTCTAACATCCGTGCCAGAGGGGGAGGTGAGTTGGGGGGAGGGAGCCACCTTGTGTTCCCACCTCAGAGGTGCTGGCCCCGTTTGCAGTTGAGCTGCACCCCACCTTCGGCGGGGTGGAGGGGGCTTATACATTCTGCTGCTCAGCCAAGTCTGTCACCTCCCACAGGCAAAGGCTTCACCTCATCACATTTTTCTTGAGACCCAAATACTTCCTGTTCCTTTAGGGGAGGAAAAAGGGGGCCTCTTCTTGGAAAGTCTTTGCTGCTAATGGGTATAGCAGACCCTGGCTAGAAACATGATCTATGCGAGGAACCATTTCCTCCGCACCCTGACAATGTGTGGAGTTAGTCAGACCTGGCTATGAAATTGAGCTGGAGGGCCGGGTAGCCAGGCTGAATTGAATGTTCTCCTTGTTCTCTCTCTCTCTCTGTCTGTCTGTCTGTCTCTCTCAACCTCCTCCTCCTCCTCCTCCCTCCCTCCCTCTCCCCCTCCCCCTCCCCCTCCCCCTCCAGGCACACAGAGAGCTCTCATCATAGACAGATATTTTAAAGTACCTCATGCATTCATAGCTCATTACTCTGGATAAAAGAGATGTGGAAGATGCAAAGCTCGACACACCCAAAGGGCGGGGGGGGGGGGGGGGGGGGGGTTGGAAAATTTTTGTTTTCGCAAAATGACGAGATAACCCAAAAATTGGACCCCAGATGTGTGGTTTTGTACCCCAG